>NW_006500340.1:806303-839536 GCF_000471905.2 Amborella trichopoda | reverse complement strand
TTACGTACTACTCTCTCTCTCTCTCTCTCTCTCTCTCTCTCTCTCTCTCTCTCTCTCTCTCTCTCTCTAGCCTTTGTAACTTGCTGTGACTGGACATGAGAGAGAATATCAAGCAAAAGTTTACTTTCTTCTGGTGTTGGGCTCTTGATTTGGGAGTGTAGAGTGCAATATTCATGTGTAAGGTTCTAATCTGAAACTTACCAAAGAAAAAAAAAATAAAGGCTTTCTCTCTTCTCTCTCTCTAAACTTGTTGCTGAGAGTGGATTTGAGTTCATATCGAGCAAAAGATATGAGCATAATTCTTATGGTTCCATAGTCCATTAACACAAGATGCAGTTCACATGTTAGATGCATAAATTAAAAGATGGGATACATCTAAGAAACAATAATAATACTAATGAAATTTTGGGAACTCAAGCAAAAGGCAATGAAACAAGGGAAAGCAAAACTTAGGCGTTATCCTATGAAGTTCCAATGAACTAACAGGAAAGCATAGAGTTTGCTATTTGTCTAAAACTTGAGAAGATTTTTTATTCATAAAATCCAATACATCCATTATTTGTTTTTTTTTTTCATGTATTTCTATTAGAGTTGTTAAGTTTCTTTATTATTTGTAGATTCGAATTGTGGTTAAGAGTTAGATTTTTTCCAACTAAGATGTGATTGGCAATTAAACATGTCAAATTGTAGAACTACCTAAAGGTTAAGGAAGAAATATGGCACTTGGGTCATTATAGTCAATTGGAATGGGGGAAGTTCTTTCCATTGGGTTCAAGTGCTTTCCTATAAACCATATGATTTAGAAATTCTTTCCCTATAATACTTGTGAAGAATCTATAGCAAAAATTATATGAAACCTATTTCTCAATATTGTCAAGGATAGGAGAGAATCCTGATAAGTTTGGCTGTTTGGATTCCTTTTTTCTTTTTTCTTTTTTTTTAACAATTTTTTGGATCCTTTTTTTTTGTGTGTGCTTGTATGCATGAGCGCTATTAGCACTTTTTTTGAGTTCATGCTTTTAGCCATGTGGCTAAAAAGTGCAAACACAATACCCATGGTTTAAATTCTACAAATCTATCTATAAAGGCAAAAATGATGTTTTCTATAATATTAACACAGTTGGGGCTTTCTTATTAGGGGCCCAATGCATATGGTTAGGAGAGAAGGGATCCCCTGGTTTGGCTAGTGAAGACTACCAACATTGAGTAGTAATGAGTAGGAGGTAGTATTTTATTTACACATGTTTACAGGGAGCCATTGTGTCTCTCCTTTGAATATTTTGATTAGAAAATATAGTGGTGCTATGATAGAGTATGTAACTTGTGACTAGCTAGACGGCTATATCTGCTTTATATTTATATTTAGTGCTATGCATTTTTTATTTATAAAATTTAATAGAACCAGCTCTTTTTTTGCTTACTCAAATGGTTCGAATAGAAAATTAAAAAAATTTAAAATATCTTTCTATGAAACAACCATAGGATGATAAACCAACAAAGTACTAAGCATTAAAAATTAATGAATATTGATAGTTCGAGTATTCTTAATTCTTTTGGGAAGTGGCACTGAAGATGGTTTTTCGATATCGCATTTTACAAATGGTATTCAACAAGGCTCAAAGAGAAAGAGGTTAGCGTCATCTATAATTCACTTGGATCAGTATCCCATCTGCAGCGACATCGTTAATGTAGCTGATTAATCATCATTAAATATGGCCAATTGCATATCATCCTTTGCGATAAATAGTCTCATTATATCGGAAGATCTCAGGATCGTGAGATGGGTTACAAGGATCTACTTTTGTAACGATACCCCACAAGAATCATAGATCGTTTTAATGGAAAGTGTATTTCCATGTATAGATTATTTCAAACCACAATATGGACAATTGGCTATTATCCAGTGTTCACTAGAGCAAGGACGGAACGTAGATTTTGCAACTCGAAGAATCTTCTTAATTGGCTTCACATGTCTTATGTTTTATGTCATGTTCGCTAGATTTTGAGAATGTATGAAAAAAATGTGTTTCCAAAATTAGCTTCATTCAAAAGTAAATATGGAAAACCAGCTATACATAATGATCCACAAAGCAAGACCATTAATGGAATTAGCAGCTCAAAGTCTCTTTTAAATTCATCATCATCGTCCAAGCCTTATCCCAATTATTTGCGGGAAGATGCTCCTAAATTGATTTAGTGAATTGAACTTATAAATGACATGTAGAAAGTAGTTGGAGAATATTCTGAGGGAGAGTTTCAAAAGACATTTTCAGTTGAACTTCAATCGTGACTCAATTTAAATTCATCTCACTCTCTCTATCTAATTGTTGTAACTGGTCGAGAGTGGAATAAGGAAATATCATATGTAATTATAGTAGTTGTAACTTGTTAAGATCGAAATACTAAAATATCATGGAAAAGATGTGGCTATTTATAACACAAATCTTTTTTTCCTTTTTCATAGTTACATAGATTCAAGATATAGTTGAAATGTAATATGAACTACATAGGAAAGATCGGGTATGTCAAAAGAAAAAGGTAAACATGAAATAGGAATTGGTGCAAGAGGAAATGGAACAGGGAAAAAGCAAAGGCTTTTATAGTTTGTAAAAAAGTCAGTCCAGATACCATAATACAGATCCTTTATCCATGGAATCCAGTTCATAAGCTCTCCTTTTTTGAAAAAATCATAGTTATGAAGTTTGAATAAAGTAAGGGAAAAGTGTTTTTGCTAATGTATAAGTTGAGACAATTGATCTTCTATGCATAGATTTCATAACACAGACCTATCCCTTCTTCGTTCTTGTATTTCAGAACTATTTAAGGTTCTTTGCTACAAAAAGTAAAAATCTTTTATTTCCTCTTCATATACTTTTATAAATTTTTTCTTTTGTTTTAATTTATTTGTACCTCCTTTTGTATTTCTTATTATCTCCTAGATCCCCTGGTTGTATGTATATTCAAGATGAGGGGTAAAAAAATTTAAACTATGCTCAACGGAATGTGAGAAAGAATGAAACAAGTAAAATTATTCTACTATCCTAAGGTCAATGGAAAACCATCATCCTCTGGTAATCATTGTCCATTGCACTGATGCATGCCAATGGAGAAAGTGTTATGCACCATAAGGGTCAAGTAAAGGACTAGGGCTTTCTATGGTATGCAGGATTAAGGTATACTCTCCTGGTAAGCGTTGTGAAGAATTTTCCATGAAAACCCAATGCCCTAAGTTCCATAAACATTTTGGCATGGCCCAAAAAAATCAGAAATAAAAAAGGAGAGAATAAATAGCATTTATATGGGTGTTCATGGTCATAGTAGGTCATAGTAGGACAGAAGAAGAAGGTGGAGGAAGGAGGAGGGAAGGAGGAGGAAGGAGGGAAGGGGGAGGGAAGTTGTTTTTCTGTGTCTTAGCTATTTGCAAAGGCTGGAACACACTGTCCCCACTGTTTTTATTTGATAAAATTATGTATTTACACAAGAAATAAAAGAAAACCCTAGGTGGCTAAGGCCTGCCATACAATCTCCAGAGTCTAGATCCCAATAAAAGCTAGAAAAACTTATAAAGCATTAGCAAAATTAACAACCTCAGCACAAATGTAAGGAGGGAGGGGATCGGATTGCTTCATCCTGCAAAGCTACCAGAAATGTCCCATTGATGGAAAGGAGTAGGCAGTGAAGTCACTGAAATCTTTTATAATCCTTTAAGACATGCAGTTTAATCATTTTTAATGATCAGAACCCGAGTTCAAGTTGGCTTGCCAAGTTCGCGTTTTATAAATGATATTTAACAAGAAATTGAGAGTAAAAGAAGGAAAGATGAATTCGTTAACTTGCTTCATTCAAATTTTAGTTTGGTCATTTCTCAGCAATAACTATGTCTATTATTGCTACCAAATTATTTGAGGTCTATTGTTTTAGCATATCATATTGCCCTTTGAGATGAAGCAGATAGAGCATTGGCGATACATCACGGAAAAGGTAGTTAGATGAGTTAGGAGGATCAATCTTACAAATGCCATTCGATCGGAATCCAAGAATGTTCAGAAGTAAAATTTGTTTCCAAGATTGTTCTGTTAAAAATTTAGTATGGATATATTTTCTATTATGCATTGGTCTACATAGCGAGGCGTAGAAGTAGATTTTATGACTTGAAGAATCCCATAAATGGCTTCTCTGTGTCCAAATTTATAAGTGACATTTGAAAAATCATTGAATGTTCTAAAAAATCTGGATTTCCAAAAAATGATTCATTCAAAATTCAACCTAGAACCGGAGTAGCTTGGTCGAATAAAAAATCTAATCTCAGAAATTTTTCATGTGTTTTCAAATTATTTTGCATAGTTTAGGGTTTTTACTAGTTTTAATCGGTCGACCTAGTTTGATGAACAGATAAACCGCTAATAGAACTAGACCAAAAATATTTTTGATTCACTGTCTAGTTCCAAAAACACTGCTATTAAGAATAGTTTTCATTTACATTAGCAATGATTATGAAGAAAATTGCCAAGAGATTACATGTAGGAAAGATCAACAACAGTTGGATCCTGATTTTGAGATTTGAAGGTATTTTGGTACTTGCCTCTGCCAATGTTTTTACATAAAGATAATAGATAGGCCATTATATAAAGGTAAAAACAGAAAATGGTCATTATAATGAAAAAATCCATATTTAGAGAAAAATAAGAAAGTTATATTTTCAAGACAGGTTACCGTTATAATTTCCATTTCTTTCACTTTTCCTATTGCTTTCCTGTATTTTTCATTTTATACCCATTTCTTGTTAAAACACGGAAACACTGTCTTTTCCTTTTATAACATCCCTTATCGTAATAGAACAACAACCGACTACTCGGTCCCGTTATCAACCATTTTTAAACCTTGGAGAGGAGCTGCATGAGATGGTCATCATCATCAAAAGCTTTTTTTCCAATTAATTGAAGTTGGCTAGGTACATAAGATATGTATTAATACTAAACGAACGCCTTCAAAAACTACCTTACAATGAACCAATAAACCAGCTTTATTTCACTTAAAATAATGCATAAATTTAATATATAAAGGGAAAGTTTGATTTCCATAAAACAAAGAACCATTCAGCTAACCTCCGGAGTAAAATCCAAATCTAATAATATTTGTGATACATTGTGTTATTCAGTTTGATTCTCTTAAGCACGCGTGGGTAGACTTGCCTAAAATACGTTGCATGCATAACATAGAGAGAGAGAAAAAGGAAGGAGAAGGAGAAAGAGAAGGCCATGACCCACACTTGCCAATTTACTCCGACATTTTGCAATGAAACCACTTATCGAAGATTTTTATCAACAAATAAGTGGTTTTAGGTCATTAATGAAGGTGGGTTTCAATTGCAAAGGATATCTGTGGTCTGGTTTCCTCATGGGAGGTTTTGGGGTGCTCAAAATAGATACGAATCTCATCAATTTCAACTTTTTTAACCCACCAAACCGCTGCGCTAATCCAAAAATGGGGTTGTTCACGCTATATAGTGGCCCCATTGGAGCTCATATTATCAGTCAAACATTGGTGGTTTTAGGGTTTCCATTGGTGACTTTGTGGTTTCATAGAGAGAAATTTTGATCATTGGCAGTTGCAGATGTTGAGGACTGCGAGTCCTCCATCGAGGGACCAGACGAGCAGCAACTGTTTAGAAGGACCTGCACGAAGGTCCTCATGCAAGAGAAAGCGGTGGGGAGGGCCGTAGATCTCAGCCTATTGGACAGCTATGATGAACTCGCCACTGTTCTGGAGAGCTGGTTCGAGATAAAGGGTGAGATGACGGGGCCCAACAAAAAGTGGATGATGGTCTATAGGGACTACGATGGGGAGATCATGGTCGTGGGGGATGACCCATGGGCTGAGTTCAGGGAGGTGGTTAAGCAGATTGAGATACTGAGCCTCAGCAATGTGAGGAGGATGATGCTCTCAGACACTTTGCCTATGGTCTCTGGACTTCCTCAATAAATGGCCCTCTCTCTCTCTCTCTCTCTGTCTCTTACTGTGAAATAAGAAGATATCATGCAAATGAAATGGCCATTTCTATGATTTTTTTTTTTTTTCTAATTTATGGGTAGAATATAGATTCAAGGGCACTAAATAGTAAAATATGGGAAATGATGCAAGAGGCCATGAAAGAAGGAAAGAAAAGCTCTTTTATTTTGTAATGTATAAAGTTTAAAATATTTAAAGAAATAAAAATATTTAAAGAAAAAACTGTAAGTTGGGAATATGGATCTTTCTGCATGGAATTCATCTCAATGCTATTAGGGTGCGGTTTGTATAAGGCCAAGGCCCGAAACAATCAAAGTAAGGCATACTTTCAAATAGTGTTGAAAAATTAAATGTGGCAAAGTCCGACCGGACCCAGACCCATACCTGAATAATATCCAGGTCCAGGTTTTTGACCTGGACCTAATCCGTCGGGTCCAAAAGTTGGACCCATACTTGTACCCGTCGGGTCCCCGTTCTATCCCGTCAAGTCTCAGGTCTGGTCAGGTCCATTGCCGCCGTCATTATGAGCTTCTTTTTTTATTTTTTTGCCTTTTTACCATCATATACCTATATTATTGGCAATGAGATCACAATCACCCGTTACTAGATTTCAAGCGGTCTAATTTGTCGTTTAATAGCTAAAGATGACTACGACTTTGTATTGTATTAAAGTTTAGAAGTATTTTATCTCCAACAGTTTATGGGTACAGGTCGGGTCTAACTGGACCTGGACCCAGACCCGAATAATGTTTGGGTCCGGGTTTTGGACCCGGACCTGACCCTCCAGGTCCAAATGTTGGACCCTTACGTAGACCCGTGTCAGGTATACCCGGCGGGTCATGGGTCGGGTCCGGGTCCGGGTCCATTGCCACCCCTACGAAATATGTTGTTTCAATACTGAAAATCTTTTTGATAGCCTAAAAAGTTATTTTCATCTCTAATTATAAAATTTAAAGCTTCAAAAATAGTGTAGATCAAGCAAATCTAAGAACACTTGAAAATCTGGAAAATTGACGGTCTAAAAATGCATTATAATACGCATTGTTTTCAAGACTTGAAATCCATTTTTTCTCATGTTCATACATCTTGAGGTCGAGATAATCAATTTGAGGATTTTTGGATATCAAAACAACCTTGAAATTTTTGATTTGCGCCTTAATTTGATTGTTTAGAGCATCGCCCTTATATAAACTTTTTCCATACTCATATCAAATTGGAAATGAGGGAAACCATAATTTTTGTAATTTGTAAAAAGGAATAGACCTTATACCTATGAAATCATATGTAATATCTTGTCCATTGCTAATATCTCCACACTTATGAAGTCTATTTCTTTGCTGCAGATGAAAAAACCAGTTTATTTCCTTTCTGATGTATATTTAGAAAGTTTAGTTTGTTTTATTTTCTTTTGTTTGTATTTTTCTCTGATTTCTATTGGATTTATAGTATTCACTAATTGCAGGTAGATTCAGAATGTGGTTAATATAAAGCAGTACTAAACAGGAAAAAAACATGTCTTTTGAAAATCATTTAGGGAAATGTTGGACTGTGATGGAAAACCATGTTATCCATCACTGTATTAGTTCCTAGATCACTGAGGATGGAGATCACAAGTATCATGGCTTTTTTATTATCCATAGGATTTATGTTACTCTTCCAGTAAATATTTGTGTAGGACTTTTCAGGAAAACCATCGCTATGCTCTAAGTTCTGCAAATATTTGTGCGCGTGTGGGTGCATGAGCATGATTAGCGGATGGATGAATACGTTCTAAGTAACATAGTGGTATTTTTCTATGTTTAGGCTCTGGGCTAGGTGCCTGAGGACTGCAACATAATATCCAAGGTTTAAATCACCTAGCTAAGGAATACAACATAACATCTAAGATTCAAATCCTACTAATCTATCAATAAAGGCCGAACTTTAATTGTTTAGAATATCAGCGCAATGGTTTCTTATCTATGTTCCAGTCAGAAAAGGTAAGAAGAGAAGCGATCTCATTACTTGAGCCTGTGAAGGCTACCAAAGTACCCGAAAAGGTTTCATTGGTCAGTAAGAAGTAGGGGCGATTGGTATTGCAAAAGAATTTGATGATCACTTAAGCATTTTGAGCATCTGTATTGATGTTGGGAAGGGAAGTTGAAGATGCCAGGCGGGGATCGCATTTTATAAAAGATATTCAACATGAACAAGAGAATCTTTGAAGCAAAGAGCGCCTTCTAAATACTACCATTTGAAATCCAATTTGGGCTGTTCTGAATACTACCATTTGAAATCCAATTTGGGCTGTTTCTCACTTACAACTGTTTCATTATTATAGCTAACTGATCCTTTTTGTTTTTTTTTTGGTCATGGGGAGTTTAAGCTGTCTTATCATCCTTTCAGATAGGCAGTTTGATCAGTTTGAATCAAACATGGGAAAGGGACCTAAACAACGGTTGCCAGGATTGAATTTTATAAATGGCATTCGACAAGAAGCAGAGAATATCTGAACAAAAAGTGCACTTCCAATAATAACTTCGCGTTACGTTCACTATTATGCAGCAATCCGTAAAGCAAGCTCCAAATGTAGAATCAGTGACTCAAAGAATCCCGCAAATTGGCTTCCAGTGTCCAATGTTATAAATGCTGTTCGAGTATAATAAGAGAATGTTAAAAGGAAATACTTATTTTCCAAAAATAGCTTCACTCAAAATTCAATACGAGAAAATCACGATTATGCAATGCTCCATTAAGCAAGGGCCAGAAGTGGACTCTGTAACAGATCTCTCCCGAATTGCCTCCATGAATGTCATGTATAAATGCTTTCGATAGTGATGGCAAATTTCTATGGTGGGAAAATATTTTCTTTCAAAATTCTATTCAAAAGTTGTAGCTCTTAGGCAATGGTCTATGGCAAGGCCCTGAGAACACTAGGTCACCAACAATCGTTGGTTGTCACCAATTTCTCTGCACAAAACTTTTCTACTTGTTTCTTGCTTGGTAATGAAAAACTCATTCAACAAAAAAAATATATATATATGATATTTGACAAGAATCAAAGAGAATTTACAGGAAGAAAAGGAAATAACATTGTTTGAAATTAAATTTCAGAAACAAACTACTCAAAGATCTATACAAACAATGCCCCAAAATCAGATTTCATGACCACATGGAACACTACCTTCCCTTGATTATGTGTTATGACAACCTCTAGAATTAAGTAGAACATCAACAATTCCTTTGTAAAACATTACAATCCCTGGGTCAGGCACCAATAATTCATGTCTCCAAAGAAAATTAAGTTTTTGAAGTTCTAGATTGAAGTTGGATAAAAGCTCATTGCTTGATGAAATGGCAATGTTAAGGCTTATTCATAGACAATTCATTTTGTAAACATCATTTGTTCCAACATTTTAAGAAAAGGCAACAAAGTGGCAGATAAATTAGGATCAATAAGAGCTAATAACCAACGAAATTTATCTAGAAGCATTCAATGATTGAGGGAGCATATACTTACTTTCGTTCAGTTTTCTTTATTTTCAACTTTATGGGAAGTATTTGAAAGAAGTGTTTAGAAACTCACCTCAGCCAAGGGAGTTGGCCCTTGGTCGAGGCGATTTACTGTACAGGGCCAAAAGCCCTGAAAATGGTAAAAAATATATAAGTGAAAAAATAAAAAAATAACATAATGGTAGTAAAAGCAAAATACGACCAAAAGCAACTTCAAAGAGTACAAATAACCTTGAAAAAAATACAAGAAAAGGGATTTAGTAAAAAGGATTTATAGTTGCCGACATTTTAAATAATCTTAAAATAGGCTAATATAAAAACTATAGCAAAAAAACTCACTAATCTTTGCCAAAAAACCCAAATCATATACAAGAAATTTATATAACATTCCTATATTTTTACGGCCATTTTTCCTATATTGCTACACTTTATTGGATTTTATAAATTTTCATGGAACACATTTAATGATTGACTCTGAATGCGAGCCGTATAGTCCCCAAGACCAGCTGATCAGCTTATTAAAACCTTGAAATGAAAGATTTGCTGCCTGCAATAGCTTATATGTGTCTTCAAAGGTACAAGATCAATAGTTAGAACCACAGTTGATCATACCTCTCAATATCTATACGCCATAGAAAAAGTTCTGTGATATGCCATGGTGATTGTGAGATTTTGTGCCAAATGCTGGATCGTCATCAAAGAACATTATTTGACTTGGAAATTCCTTACACGTAATTAACCTCGGCTTTGTAGTCTTGAAATGAGCTTGACATTTGAATCATCATCATTCTAAGCTCATCCGACATCGAAATTGCACCATACACACTCATCAAAGCTGAACTGTTCTTAAGGTGAGCGACACCATTATATCGAATGTCTTTGTGATAGTCATGATTACTCTCCTAATTGAAGGCATTCACGCGAATTGCCTACTCATTATTATGAGCTCCATTCAATCTTGAGTCTTCAATATCAAGTAATCTTATTGGTTCTGGTGGGTTCCTCAATATCAGCAACTTGCTCCATTAGGCATTCTACCTCATAGTACTTCATCCTTTGCAGGGTTCTGTTACCATCTTAACTGCTTCATCATTATCATGCCTTAATTTTAAGCATGAGCTCATTCATGGTAATGGAAGGTCGGATCCTCGGTGTAGAATCCTCTACCTTCTTATTCTCGAGATCTCTTCATGTTATTGGATATTTGGTGTCTCTCCCAAGCCCAGCGTGGTTGCTTTTTTTTTTTGGATAAGTCAGTTTGGGAGAAGGTCTTTACCCTTTTTTTATTAAATAAAAATAAAAAAGATACAAATCATAGCTATACAATCCTATTATAGGTCAATTGAGTGAAATCAAGAAGTAAAGACGAAGACATGAAATCAGGCACAAAGAAATGAAATCAGGCGGTCTAAAACGGCAAAGAGCAAGCACAGTGCTCCGAATGTCATTTTACTCTTTGGCTATACACACTACTCTTTCTAGGGTTTCTTGTTACAGTCTTTTCTTCTATCTCTTACTTTTCTAAAGATTTTAACCCCACTCATCAGTATGATCCTCGAATACTCAGACACAATCTAAGGTAACTTGCCGAAGACTATTTCTTTTCTGTTTTTTTTTTTTTTTCTGCCTAATTCTGCATTTTACCGATTTAGGACCTGACTAACTTAGGTTTGATGGCATTGTGAATGCAGTGATTGTACCTCTTTCTTAGGATGGTGATTCTTCAATTCATAACACTGCAAAAAAATTTCCATAAATCCCCACCAAAATAAGAGCTTTCCAATGATATCGTGAAAATATTCCCCTCGGATGATAACCCCATAAGAGTATAAGCCGTACACTTTGTAAATGTTGGAATTGCAAGGGCGAAACACGAGCACAGTAAAAAATGCTAAAACTAATTTTTGCTGTTTCGTGATAATTTTTTAGTTATGCTTTCTCATAACAATATTTGCCTCCTAGCTCAAGTGAATTAGTGCACATGAATTTTAGTGTACAATAATGGTTTCAACCAATGCTTTAAGAAAAAAAGATTGGTGAACTGGATCAGCCACCCAAAAAATCAGTCCGGATAGATGAATCAGCAATCCAGATTACCATTGTATTCCACACAGTGAACCGGCAAAAAAACGCCTGAGAAGACAGTGAATTGGCCAAAAACTGGTCCAGATCGATCAATCGGCAGTCCGGATCACCGGCTAAAAACTGATCCATTCTACTATAGTGAATCGTTGTTTTACTGTAGAGAATCGTCATCATTTTACTGTAGAGAATCATCATTGTACTATATAGGGTAAACCTTACAGCCAGCTATAATGAATAGTATATAGGTAGAATGGGAGCCATCAGATCTTGATCAAACAGTTTAAAATGCACGTCACTATTTTAATTTTAATTTTTTTATATAAATCCGATTAATATAAAATTTTGAGAGTATGTACATAACACTATTGCTCACCATATAAAATATATAAATTACTTGTAATAATTTAAAAAGACCAAACTACCCCCATCATTTTTCAAGGGTATTTCGTGTTAGAATTTGTGGGAGCATAGAATGAAAAGAGAATGAGATAGAAAACAGCATTTACGTAGTTCAGGCCGAAGTTTTACGCCTATGAATCCAAAGCCTAACTGACTACATCTTCATTATTTTGGATGAATTACATTAAGAAGTACATCTATATATGGAGGACAATCATACAATTAGAAGAGATAATTATGGTATGATAACTTGATGACCAAGTAACTTAGTCTCTATCTTCTAAATACCTAACCTTATCAAGAGATATATACATATACATCCATAATGATATATATATCAATATCAACCCAAGATATTTATATCCCAACACTCCCCCTCAAACTCAAGATGCTCTGACACAAAGCAGCTCGAGCTTGAGCTCGAGTTTGAACAATACTAAATTGTCAAAAAAAAAACAATCACATGTTACCATGATCTTCCAAGAAACAACATTTCTTGGGCTCTCTACATTCTTTTAGAGACTTTTTCTCTCTAAGGTCTTTCAAGAAACAACCTTTCTTGGGCTCTCTACTTTCTTCTCTGAAGATCTTCTCTCTTCAGAGGCTTCTCTGAAGATCTCTCCCTTCAAAGGCTTCTCTGAAGATCTCTCTCTTCAGAGGCTTCTTTTCTTTCTAGAGGCTTTCTCTCTTTAAAAGAAAAGGATTTTTCTTTCTCTCTTCGGAACATCCGAGATCGAGTAACGAAAAACTCGATGATCATTACACAGGATGGAGCAATAAAAAACTCCATCATCAAACAAGATCAAGGAACAAAAAACTTGATCATTAACCAGGATCGAAAAATTCGATCATCTCCTCATCTGGAGACAGAACTATTGATCATCGATTTCGATTGAGAAATTCGATCATCTTCATCTCCTCATCTAGAGACTGGAACTCTGGAATCAATATGATCATAACTTCCCTTTGCATAGTAGTTGGACTGAGCTAGAATCTTGATTTTCTTTAGCGGTTACATTAGAGACGTTGACTTCATCTCTACGCATCTCATCTCCATATCTCCTATACTCTCCCCCTCAAGTTGGGTGTAGATGCGAAGAAACACCCAACTTGCAAAATACAATTTTCTTTTTTTTATCTTTTAAATACAAACATATCAAAAAAAAATGCTAATGAAATTGCCCACATCGTAAAAAAACTATGACCCTTTTTTTTTTTTTGTTAACAACCCCAAAACAAAGAGACTTTTTGCATAATCATCATAATTCAATATTTGATAAGTTTTTCCAACTTTTGCAATTGAACTTCTACTTCCTCATCTTTTCCTCCTTTTTCTCTCATCAAATAATTACTCCTCTCTCTCTATCACCTTGCTTTTTCAAAGATTGGACTTTTTCTCTCGAAATTTCTCCCAAATAACACATGTTTGTGATAAATTTTTTGGCGCAATCAACTCAGTTCCTCTGGCATGATTAAAAAAAAGACAATAAACATCATGAAAGCCACCGGATTTCCCAATACCACTTCTGTTGAAACCACTGGCTTTCACAAAACCAGAGACCTTAATTGTGGCTTTCGAAGCCAAATTCTCAAGGTCGAGACAATGTCAAGTCCGATGGAAGTTTTCCTGGGCTAGAATGTAGAGATGAAAACTCTCCGTAGTGGACCGGAGGGCTCCAATAGAGGGCAAATCAGATTTTCCTTCTTTTCTATGAAATTTCCCTACTTCAGATCTGAAATTGACGAGCTCAGATCTGAGGTTGGCAAGCTCAAATCTAAGCCAATGAGCATACATGTTAAAATCTCGTTCTGATACCATGTTAGAATTTATGGAGAGATAATAAGATACAGCATTTACGTGATTCAAGCCGAAGCCTAACATCTACGGATCCAAAGCCTAACTGGCTACATCTTCATTATTTTGAATAAATCTTTACATCAAAAAGTACCTCCATATATAATGGACAATCACACAATTAGAAGAGATAATTATGGTATGATAACTTGATGAGAAAGTAACTTGGTCTCTATCTTCTAGATACCTAACCTTATCAAGAGATATATACATATACATCTATAATAATGTATATCAATATATCTATATCCCAACATTTTGATCATTTTAAATTTTGGGAACTTTTTTTTATATATATTTTTTTTGTTCGCCCTATTTTTTAGTACACATGTCTAGAATTTCATTATGATTCGATTTATAGAAAAATAATTAACATTAAAACAGCGATACACATTTTGAACTGCATAATAAAAATTTGACAGCTTTCATTTCACGTATATTACTATTCATTATAGCTGACCAGCTATTGTTAGTCTTTTTTCTATATATATATATATATATATATATATAAAAGCAAAACCGAAACAGGGTGACCGACTCCTAAATCAGATTGAGCGATTCTGTTTCGTCCGACATTTTTTAAGCACCGGTTTCAACTAACAAATTTGCCTTTGGGATACATCCAATTAGAGGATAAATGAATTTCTTGCTTTTTATGCGTATGACTAGTCAAATCACAGGAAACACAAGAGAACTGCCTCAACATTTAGAAAGCGAAAAATGAAAATCCAGAGAGAGAGAGAGAATTTGAGTATGTGCAAATTGAGTGATTTGTTGCCCTCGTATAATGTGTCCATCTAAACAAAGAGAATTGATGGCTAATTTGTGACTTTGAGGGAAGTCATTCCCTTTCACAGTAGGGAACATTTCTACGCACAGTCGAGTCTATTCACAAAAGGGATTGTATACTGCAGGATCGTTTATTTTTATTACGAGGGGTTCACAATTATGAGAAAGTGTAGAATGAGACCATACAAGGTGGTCACAATAATCTTTACCATTGGACGTAAAGTTAAGGGGCCGCAATTATTTCTTTGACCAAACTTAAATTTGAAATTTTTTCAAACTTTATGACACATCCAAGCTATCAAATTTCACATTAAATGATTGTAACGAATTGTGACCACCGTGTATAAAAAGTAAATGGTATCATTGAATACAATCTCCACAATTATTCCTAACTATTAGATGTCACATTAGATGGCTTAAGATGTGTCATGAAGTTTGAAAAAAAAAAAATTTGAATTTCTGAGTCTAGATTTGAAATCTAGATGCAATTTAGGTGTTAGAAACCTTAAGACGGTTTAAAAATCTATTTTTGTTCTTAGTTATAAAATTGAAATTTTAAAGATGGAACATATCAATAAATACTTGAAATTCTTGAAAATACACACTCCAGATAATTTCTTATAAGATGCACTATTTTGAATACTTGATTTTCTTAATGAAACAGTATTTTTAGTATTTTTCCCCTGCAAAAACACAATCATTATACAGGACTTGGTAATTGTATATATGATATCTTGAAGACATAATGACAACAACTATTATCAAAGTATGAAAGCAAGATGGAATTTAACTCAAGTCAGATTGCTAAAGAAGTATGCTGGGAAAATACATGAAAACTGGAAGCAACAACTCTAGAACTTGGAAGTCCATTGTAGGTTTTCACTTAAGGACTTCACTTAATTAACTATTGTTTCTTTTCTTTCTTTTTTTCTCTTTTTTTTTTTTGGTACTTCACTTTTCTGAAAAACGCATGTTATAGTGGTAGTGAGGGCATTAATAAAGAAAGTGACAACTCTAGAACTGGAAGTCTATTGTAGATTCATAATTGATCATTCATTTCTCCATTCTACAACCTAAAAGAGTTGCATTGTAGTAGTAATCAGATTGGTCATGAATAATTAGAGGATTGCTATTACACTAATAGAGATACTCATAGGTTTGGTTGGAAACAATATAAAGATAGTGTTTTGGTTCCTCTCCCCAAAGATGGATAAAACCATGTCTTTCACCTGGCATTTTGCAATTGAAATTTTAACACAAATGGGGAAACATAATACATGCCTTAGAACTTGACAAAAATGGACCTCAACTGACAACCTCATTAACTAACAAAGGAGAAAAAATATTTCAAGTAATGTACATCAATTAAACATGTTATGAGTCTAAAATACAATGGAAGGGCGGGTGTAGGGGTAGGGGGAGAGGGGGGAGAGAGAGAGAGATGTTACGGGTTTCTTTAATTGATTAGAGAGAGCTATTTGAATGTGATTGTAACCTGTGTAAGAGAACACGCAATATGAATATAAATGAGAAATGAATGAATAAGAATGATAGTAACCTTTGTATTAATATGCTGATTAGAACTTTTTCGTTGATAACAACATTCAACCATTTCCAACGATTATGATGTACAGTTCCAATCAGGCCCTCCAGAAACAAGAAAAAAATTTGTGACAGAATATTAGATAAATGAGTTACAACAGATAATGAGAGCACCTGATTGTATTCTTTGCCTATACCTCAATCTGTCCATGAGCAAATCTTCACCCTGACGGTGGTGTAAATACTCATCCAATTCAAATGCCTTCTTCAGTTTTCCTCTCTCGACACTAAATTTCTGGTAATTTTCTGGAGTACCAGATTCCAAATTATTGACATGGCTATTGCTTGTAAGGGATTTGGTGCTCCAGTCATGGGTGTCACTGCCTGGGCTCCAGCTCCCATGGCAGCTACTGAGCATATTGCTCTTGCTATCCGCAGACTCAATGCACGGGCTCCATTCCTGCAACAAAGTTCATAACAAAAACATTGGATGAACTGAATGGACATGCTCTCTCTTCTCTCTCTCTCTCTCTCTCTCTCTCTCTCTCTCGCTCACACACACACACACACACACACACAAATAAATACAAATTAAAAAAATAAGTGAGTGCAGATATGTTCAAGAAGTACCCATGATTTGTGCAAGAACCATACTGCTTATGAGTCCCATTTCATAAATTACAGCTGACAGCCGCTTTGAAAAGTAAAAGAGGGTTTACTTCCATGGAAACTGTCAAGCTAAAACTGTTCCAGATCTAGAGAGAGTGAGAGACCACAATTAAAATGGAAGGTGCATGCTACAGTTGATGTGTCGGTTTGAAATTTGAACCCAGCTTAACCATTGAAAGATAAAGAAAATTGTGGGTACAAACCCGCTTTATTGAGAGAGAGAGAGAGAGAGACCTGAGCTACATCAGACACATTTTTCCTTGAAGAAGGTGGTATCTCCATCTTATCCCTGAAAAGTGAAGACCCGTCATTGCTCGTTTCCCACTGCAACCATGGAAGAACCACTCCATCTGTTTCTAGAGGAGAAACGGTATGGTCTTGGTAGTCCCCATTTTTAGTATCTAAAACCAAGTCTCTTGGCCTCGGGTTTCCTGATAAGGTTCCATCGCTCTTTTCATCATCAAAAGACGAGAATTCAGTGTCTTCAACATTTGACAAAAATCCCTCGAAATATTTCTCTGCCTCCTCTGTTAGACGCTTCGACATCTTATTTCGATCCATGCTTCGCTGCCAATCCAAAAGGGAACAAGAAAACATACAAATGAAAATCATATAACACAAGATGGCACCAATGAAAGCTATTCATAAGAAGCACGGAAAGTACACAATAACAGGTGAAAATTTACATAGTTCGAACAATTACTATGTATATTGAGGGTGTTATTAATCTTTTTTCATCGGATGATTAACACCAAAAGTTTACATCCCGTAAGACAGTGCAAGTACTAAGTGCAAACACGTGGAATTTGATAATATGCATACTACGTGATGTACGTTGTTTATGTTCTTCACAATATATGGATGCAAAATCATCTTTGGCAAGGACTAGCTTATCATTTTCTTGGAGTTATCATTTTCTCAGAGGAAATGCCACAAATACATGCAAAGCATGGTTGATTTGGTCAGACTAGCACATACTTATGATGCCAATGTAAGCCAGTGTTCGAAAACTCGGGCAAGCCCACTCAAACTGGAGGGAGTCATTCGCGCTCAGCAGGCTGCTGAGTCTGGAAACATACACATTGGTACCAGCCAAGTTTGGTTGATTCACACTATTTAATTATTTATTTTGGACAGACTCAGCCGAGTATTTAAAAGACTCAACCAAGTCTATCAGGTACTACCAGACTCGAGAACCATTCAGCTTGGGATGCGAGTCCGAGTTTTCTAACAATTGCCTAATGGACCAATAAATGTATGTTAGCCCGTCTAAAACACACATTCGTTGTTTATATTTCAATATGGCAAATGAAGAAAAACAACCCCAGCGCAAAATGACAAAACTAATAGGTTAACGCAACGAATTGTTACGTTAACAAGTTGACAATATGTTTGCATTGAGAGAGCGAGAGAGAGAGAGAGAGAGAGAGAGACCTTTCTTGTTCTTGCTGGCTTTTCTGGCTCCGACTGCTTTGAATAATCAGGAAGCAGGCCACGAACAACCTTTGAAAGCTCTCTGCCACGCCGTTCCTCCACAGCCAACTCAGCAAGCAGATCTTTTGTACGCTTCTCTGACTAAAACAGTTATCATTTTTATTTTTATTTTTATTTTTTTTGTCAGTTGCAACAATTGTAAACATACAAAAACAAAACTCAAATGCCAGTCGCAATGATTCTCTGGTTATCAAATCATTGACAACCAATTTAGAACATCACATAAGAGTAAATGATTTGGGCATCAAGAATACAGTGTCAGTAAACGGAATATTAAATGCCAAGCATTAACGCTGGAATTTCAATTAACAGTCTCAACAAGCTCCAAGAAAGCAGAAGCTCAAACTTCTAGGAAATTCAAAATAGTCCCAAGTCTTAACTATGAACCAAATGCATACCTCTTCCAGTTTCGTAGTGTAATTCTTCCTGATCAAAGTTATTGCCTGGGAAATATCAGTAGTTTTAGACTGCAAGCCATTGCCATTTGTCTTCGACATGACCTGGTGAAACCAAACAGCAATAATAGTGGAAACAATTAAATGCATAATTATAATTGGCCTAGTTCATTCAAAGGAAATAAACCATTAACCAATGGAGTACAAGGATACCATTCCACTGGATTATAGGGCACTTTCCCTCTATTCTATCCAAGTAAAGGTTTGGAAGAAATATGGAAATGAGCAGGAATAACGTAGAGAAGCAAATCTCCATAGAAACTTACTTGTTCAAGCTCTGTCCTGATTTGTGCAACAACATTTCTAACTTCTTTCCGCATTGCTTCATATAAGCCGGTCCCAACTTCATCTCCCGTAGGATGTTCAGTCTGAGAAGAAAGGGCTTTACAATGAACTTTGTGCCAGCACACCATGTAGAAATATATAAAAATGGACCCAAAAATTCTTGCATTCAAACATGAATAGTTCAAAAAAAACGGTAAAGAAAAAGAAAAATATAATATTCTAGTACAGAGGTTTAGAGATTTAGTACAAAGACAAACAAAAGAAAAAGGGTCAAAGAACTCCACATCATACCCTCACATTCACACCTCTATACAATCTGTAGCCAACACTTACTCATTTTGGAAATTGATTACTAAAGAGAGGTAGAAGATAGTGCAAAAATTTTTGGTTGTTTTTCTATATAGTTTGAGTGTTCTGTATGTTTCCTACAAGAACTGGGATGGTTATTAAACATATAATTTGAAATTCTAAGTTAATAAGACTAATGCTTAAGCCATTTCTAGGAGCCTTAAGAAGAAAATGCCTGTAGTGTACTACAAACAAACAGAAAGTGTCTGAAAAAGCAGAGAAATTACTCCGAGAATTAAAAAAATGATCATTAAGATCACTTACATAAATGCATGGGTAAACAAATTCATGTAAATATGTGCTCTGCCTCGCCTAGCTCTAAACACTAACCAGAAAAGAAGAACAAAAAAGAAAAGGAAAAAAAAAGGCTCAAGCAACACATTGATAGTTACAGTTTAAACTTCTTGCATGATATTGATGTAGGAAGGTACTATCATGTGCTGCAACTGAATGGATTGACAGCCAAACCTTTTTTTGAGCATAAACTGGCCGAAAGGGTCAAAGCAACACATTTGACAGTTACAGTTTAAACTTCTTGCATGGTATTGATGTAGAAAGGTACTATCATGTGCTGCAACTAAATGGATTGCAGCCAAACCTTTTTTTGAGCATAAACTGCCCGAATTGTCTTCTCGCTTCCATTTCTGCTACAACGAACATCTGGCCCCTCATCGTCAGTTAGTGCAGAAGAGTAGCTCTACAGAAAACCAATATTATCAATTTATTAATAGTTATATTACATTCAAGAAGTATGCATCCAAACATCAAAATATTGACAGGGTCGCTACTTTAAATTAACCATATGATGAATCTCCAAAAAAGGGCATTTTCATGCACTTTCAGTTTTTGGAATTTCATTTTGTTTTATTTTCCTTAAATATATGACAACATAAGCACTTTGATGCATTAGACCATGGCCGTCTCCACTACAAAAGAAACATATAGATTCGAGCCATTATGAAATAGTTATTATAAATGCATTTGCTCACCGAGTAGTCATCATGAGACTGTAATAAATCTTTCTGACTCATAGATCTTCTCAGTCCCCTTTGATCGCTGGGAAGAGTACCGTTAGGTTTCAGCATGTGTAGAGAGGCCCTGTGAGCATCACCACTAGCCAAGTTGTTTGATTTAAGACGATTAAGACAATTGATATGGTCCTTATCAGTCTGCCAAATCGAAAAAGACAAACAAATAAGCCTTTTCTTTGTGTAATTTATCAAAAGAAAATCAACAATGGTAATTGTATAAAGAGCAGCAAATAAATAGACATATTGCATCTCGTTGAAGAGATAATAAAAGAAAATATACACAATATACAATAGTTAAACCCCTTGTTTGCAATGATACACAATGCATTTTGTCACAACCATTTAAGACATTATAAGCTCACAAAATCCCCCACAGTCATGTTCTGGTCAATGAAAATGTGACTCAGATTACAACTAAAACACAGTTACAAAGCAAATCCTTTTTTTTTTCTCACATGAGAAAAATCAAAGATTAAATAAAGAAATATTAAATATATCTTTCTTATGGGTATTAACAAATAAGCCACTATTAACGAAATATGAAACCATAGTAAGGGGAAGTATATAACCTACGACCTAACAATAACAAACACCTACTTTGAAAAGCGAGATGAGACTTAATAACTTATAAAAGTAAATCCTATAAAAACTAGATGGATTTCTTTCTAGTCAAGAAGGTAATTCGACCATCATGTAAAGACGGCAAGGTTATCCCAAGAGAGAGTTTAACCACGCAACATAGGCACGTGTTTATAAACTTATGAGCCACACTATGCAGTTGTGGGAGAGAGTGGTTGAGCAACGACTAAGGCGTGGAAGAGTGTATTAGAAAATCAATTTGGTTTTATGCCAGGAAGGTCAACTATCAAAGCCATTTTTCTACTTAGGCAACTGACTGAGAAGTTTAGGGTGAAGGAAAACGACCTCCACATGGTCCATATTGATTTAGAGAGCATACGATAGGACACCTCGAGATTTAATTTGGTGGTTGTTAGAAAAAAAGGAGTCACCAGAGGCTATATTGGCATAATGAGAGATATGAACGAGAAGTGCTAACTAGTGTGTGGACAACTAGTGGAGAGACAAATGAGTTCTCAATAACACTGGGGCTACATCAAGGGTCAATGTGAGCCCATATCTCTTTATTTTGGCTATGGACAAGTCAACCAGGCACCTACAAGATGAAGTACCGTGGTGTGCGTTGCTCGCGAATGACATAGTTGTGATTGATGAGACTAGAGGCAGCATCAACACAAAGTTAGAATGTTGGAGGGATGCTTTAGAATATAAATTTTTTAAAATTAGCCGGATTGAGCAGATATATGGAATACAAGTTTAATAATGATAGGAGAAGAAACGAGAAACTAGTTAAGATGGATGGTCAACAATGCCTAAAAGAGATTGTTTCCGATATCTAGGGTCGATAATCCTGAGAATGGAGAGATTGAGGACATGTCACACATAGAATTAAAGTTGGATAGGCAAAATGGAAAAGTGCATGCGGAGTTTTATGTGATCGTCGCAAACCATTAAGGCTGAAAGGGAAGTTCTATATTATAGCTATAAGATTAGCCATGCCCTATGAGACGGAATTTTGGGTGGTCAAAATACAACATATCCATAGAATGAGCATAACTAAGATGAGGATGTTGAGATGGATGAGTGGCAAGACAAGAAATGATAGAATTTGGAACGAATACACTTGAGGGAACTTAGGTAGCTTCAATAGGCGATCAGATGAGGAAAAGTAGACTTAGCTGGGCTGGTCATATGCAGTGTAGACTAAATTCAGCACTGGTTAGGAGGTGCAATTTGGTTCAAGTGAAAAGCGCCGAAAGGGTAAGAGGAATGCCCAAAAGGACATAGATAGAAGTAGTTAGAAAAGATATTGTGACTTTTGGCCATACTGACGGTGTGGCCCGTAATAGAAAAGAATGGAGGAACATGATTCATGAAACCGGCCTCAAATAATTGAAATAAGGCTTGAATGATGATGATGATGATAAATAAGGGAAAGTATAGAACCAAATAGAAAAATAACAAACAATTAAAGTTGTAGTTAGAATGGCATTTCTGCAATATATATTCTTTCATATGGCAGACAACATGGGGTCAGAATCCCATGCATTTGATGATGACATAATAGGAATAATAGGAGGAAAACCTGCCTATTTTTGGTAAAACGGCTTAGAGCCATTTTCATCTCTATAGCAATATGACTGAGAATATAATGCAAATAGAAATTATCAAGTGCTACGGTGAAGCTTAGGCAAACACAACATGAGATGGGAGGAAAAACATAATTTTCTTTTTTAAAAAAGAGTTGGAACCACATGCGCAAGAAATGTAACGATCCTCACAAGCATCTTGGAATTGAGAACAAAAAGAACTAGATGTCTGTTGATAATGACAATTTTTGTATATCATCCTAGCTCATCTAAAGTTGGGAGGCTCTTTAGCAACAGTGAAAGATCTTGACTTTCAATGTCATTGCAGTGCCACTTGGATTTCACAACACAACGAGTTGGAAAAGATAGCTCTGCATCGTTCTACTGTAATATCTTCTGGAGTAGAAGCAGAGACACCTTGCTGAACATGAAAAGATGAAGCGTAGGGAAATTGTTCGTGGTTTCCTTCGTTGTGTACTAGAGGAAGCCATAAGGCCGAGGATTCCTGGCTATAGAGGGAGTCGATAGGGTTTTGCAATCTCTATTAAAAACATTTTTCTACACGCTACACATTTTCTCCCTATGTAAAACTTTCCATTGGATTGCATCTATTTGTGATATGATGTCATGTTTTTTGTCCATGTGATAATCAATTAGCAATAAAGGCAACCTATGAATATAAAACACATGTGTATGTGTGTGCAAGTACATATAGAAGGCAATAAAACTTGCAATTAAGAACCTAGAAAGGAAGAAAGGCTCTCGTTTTCCTTTTACAAATATCCAATCTGCCTAAATAACCATTACTGCCAGTCTTATATGAAAATGAACATTAAAATTACAAAAAAATTGCAATTGCTAAAACACATTCATGCAGATGCATAAATTACAAATCAAATACCATACAAGAAAGAATGTGTTGGTAGGGGTGTCAACAAGCCAAACAAGCTAGCAAGCCAGCTTAGCTCGAGTCATACAAGCGAAGCTTGAACAACAATTTACATCCCAACAAGCTAAGGACCAAGATGGGCCACACAGCTTGTTTACGGTCAAGCAAATCTCAAGCTGAGACAAGCTTGGATTGAGCTTGACTTGAGCTTGTTTAATAATTATGTACAAATTAGTGATTCAAGGTGCCAGGTTCTGTTGAAAAACCTAAAGAATTGCCTATCTCAACAGTTCTTGAGGATACTATATTAAATTTCAATAGACGGTTGAGTCCTGTATAGACTCAGCCAAGCCAAACCAAGCTCACTCAGGCATAGGCCTTGGACAATTTGGAGCCACAATCCATATCATATCTCAATCATTGTAAATGGTCAATTATGTATAGGGAAAGTCTCCCCCGTGCACATCATGTGGACGGTGGAAGGGTGCACAAGCACCCATCCAATGTTTAAGATTAAACATGGTGACATCCAACCGCCACAAAAGAGTTTCATATTTTATTTTTTATTTTATTTAAAAATATTATTTATTTGAAATTTGGGTTGTAAATGTATTTTTGTATGGCGCACCAAATAAGAATAATAAAAGAATTTTTTTAACAAAAACATTGGTTTGAATACCCTTAAATTATTTCAACAGTACTTTAGTCAACTTTTTGTACTATTTCAGCAGTACTTTAGTAAACTTTTTGTTTCAAAATATTTTTTAGTATTTTTATTTAGTGCTTCATATAAAAATACATGAATCCCCAATCTAGATAAATGTCATTTTTAAATAAAATTAAAATTTGAAACTGTTTTTGGGCCATTGGATGATACTAGGTTCAATCTAAACCATTAAAGGGTGCTTGTACACCCTTCAAGCATCCACAGCATGTAGACGCTATACCATTCCTAATGTATATTAGAACAGTTATTGTTAATAATGTATACATTATATCAATGCGACGTGATCCGCTCAAGTCCACCCGAGTTGTGTATACAACTCGGGGGAAATCCAAAGAAAAAAAAAATGGAATTGCTGTATAAAAAAAAAATCCAAAGATTGCAAAAAGTAGAGCAAATTACGTACGGAACTTATTTGGGGGAGTCAAATACCATTTGGGGGGTTATTTGCCCAATATTACGAGTTCCACACACCCGCCCCCCTCCCCACCCCGCCCTCCCGGGGCCTTTTTTTTCCCCTAATGTTTTCCCTAAGTCACCTATGTTGTCATGCGTTTGTATTGCCAAACAGCATTTTCTCCCACTTCTCTCTAACGAACTCTTTTCTGTCTCATTTCTCTCTCTCACACACACACACATTTGCTCAGCCTTCCAAATCCCCGCCTCTCCGCACTCTTTTAAAATTCTAATCTCATTCCTTCTTATATCTGAAATTTTTCTCTTGGCATCATCTGCAACTTTTCTCTTCCTTTATTTCTTTGTTTTTCTGAACTTTTTCTTGTCCATATCTCTCCTCGTCTCTCTGTCAGACATACCTCCCTTTCCCCCTCTCTCTGCGCGTTGTCTGCTCCTTTTCTTGTCCATTTCTCTCAGCTCTTTTGCATACATCTCTCTCTCTCTCCCCCCGTCCCTCCTTATCTCCTGCAATGATGAGATCTCACTGGCTTTTTCTCTCTCTACTTCGCTCCGCCTCTCTCTCTGTGATGAGATCTCACTGGTTGTTTCTCTCGTTGCTTCTCTCTCTTAATGAGGATCATCATCATCAGTCTTTTTTCCAACAGGCTCCATTGCCTCACTAAGCACCAGAAATATCAACACAAGGAGCCTACAAAATTAGACGCCACATTTGACTTCAAACACAAGTAATCAAGTATCACCACACCAAAGTCATCGTGGCTCTTGGAAAAGACAAAAAGGCCAGTACCTTTACATCCCATTGTGTTTAGAGAGAGAGAGAGAGAGATGGATGACAACTGGTGGGCATAGGACCCTGTTTATTAGAGAGAAGTGGGAGAAAGTGCTGCCCGACAATTCAAACGTTGGACAGCATGGGTCACTTTGGGAGGGAAAAAAAACCCATGTCTGATGGTTTCATTGCCGGACAGGGGGCAACTTAGGAAAATAAAAAGGTTGCGAGAGGGCGGGGGGTGTTGGTGCTTGTAATATTTACCCCCCAAATGTTAATTGACCCCCCCCCCCCCCCCCCTCCCCAAATAAGGTTCATACGTAATTTGCTCTAAAAAAATAGTGGGATTGCTCTATATATTTTTTCAATATGATTTAGATGGTTTTTTTTAGTAAGGATAACTTATATGATTTAGATGTTTTCGTCAAATATTCGTGAGTTTTTTTTTTTTTTGTCATAATCTCTAGTTTTATAATTTTCCATTTTATGAATTTTTTAAAGTTCCCAAAACTGTTGATCATTTTTTTTCTAATCCATTTTTCTCTACTTTTTTAAGCTTATTTTAACTCTTTAAATTTCATTTTAGTTTTATTTTACTTCTAAAAACCTTTTTTATTTTTTTCCAATCTTTTCTTCTCTTTTTTCGTAATTTATTTAGGGCTTGTTTGCCCTGTACATGACTCAACCAAGTCTGAGTAACTCACATCGGACAAGGGCGAGTCCCTTGGCCGAGCTCAGCGCATTGCATTATATTATAAAACATAATGCATTTTATCTAACAGTTACGTATTTCAATATGAAACATATCAGTACTGTACAAGTACAGCAGCTATTTGTTGTGTTTAGAACTTGACTTGGTTTAGGCGTGGTTTGGATGACTAATGGGCTTATTTATTGCTTACACTAATGGACTTATTTATTGCTTACATTTTCTCATTTATGGTCTTGTACAAATAAAATAAACAAGTCAAGCTAAGCTAAATGCAAGGTTGCTTCCCTTAATCAAGCCAAGCTCAACCTGAGAGGTTTAAGCTTGAGACAAGCTTAATCTGTTCCTCCAACCATGCAAGGCAAGCATGAACACGTGCAAGCTTGGCTCCACTCGGCTCATTGACACCCCTAGAGTTGGAAGAATAGGAACTCCTGCATGGTATCTAATTGCCCAAGTTCTCTTCAAGTATAACCCACATGTGAAGCCCATATTCCAATTTTCGTCTTCCATTCCAGCCAATAAAGTAGACAGCTTGCATACTGTAAGACCATTTATCATTGGTAGAAAAAGGTTACAACCAGCGCTAACTATCAGTTCTGTACTTAGGTCGCTAGGGAAGTGCCACAAATTTCGAGAAAAATTTTTCAGACTTTTGAGCACCATCAATAATAAACCCCTAACTGCCAATTTAACATCTAAGACTGAGGATAATTGTGACTTTCTCGTATCTTATTTTGCATTTTTCCTTAATTAGAATAGACAATTATACGCTAAAAGAGGGAAAAAAAAAACATGCACAGCTAATACCGAGCCAAGCACATGAGCAGGGAAGATATGTCATCTTTCATCATACAAAAAATGAAAAGAATGAATTCAACCAACGCAGAGAGACAAAGTAGTAAGCATAGATGGGCCATTCCATAAAAGACAAGATATTAATACCAGTGACAATAAAACACTAAAAAAATCTCTCACCCACAAAAATATCAAAATAAAAAGAAGATATACAAATACCCAAGGTGTTAATTTGATCACAGCCCCTTCAAAACAGAGCATCTTCTAAATCTAAAAGTAGAAAAAGAGAGAAAAACAAAAAAATAAGAAACAATAAATGCCATAAACTAAAAATCCCAGAGTCTTTATTTCATTGAAGAAAATAAATCAAGTCATTTCCTTGAAGCCAATTCCTCAAAATTTGAACATTTATAACTGAAACCAAGCATAGGCCACAATAAACACGAAGATAAGAAACCAAGTTATCTATCTGAGACCAGTCATTTACAATCCAGACTGCCCACAAGAAACATGAGAAACAAACCAGTTATTTCTTTTGAACCAGCTCCTTAAAGTCCAAGCATGTCTAAACTATGCCCATCTATAGCCCACAACAAACATGAAAGGAAAAAAACCAATTTACTTCTTTGAATGCAGCTACCTCTAGCTCAGCTTCATAAAGAATAACAAAAATGAAGACAAGAAACCATATACAACAATTATCCAATAATGATAATAGAAAAAACTAAAAACAGAGAAAAATTGTGTAAGAACAAAAAGAAAACATACAAGACACTAAAATTATTAAAACAAATGCTAGAAAACCTCAAAAAAAAAAAAAACCCAAAAAAAAATCATCAATGAAAATGTATGGAACACCAACCTCTGAATCACTATATTGGTATCGAGCGACAGACACAGAGCGAAGCCGCCTCCCCACTCCATCACCATTGCCCTTAGGGTTAACAGTGGGCTCCACATGCCTCGACACGGAACGGCCCCGCCTCTCGGCAGGCCCCATACTTGGGGCCCGCCTACTTACCCTGCCCCTTGAACCATCTCTCCCTCCTCTCTCTAAACCCCCAATCCCCTTTCTCTCTCCTCGCTCAAAACCAACGCTTTCCTTTTTCTCTACTGTCTCTACAATTCCAATTCCCCCTCTCTCGTCTCTGTCTAAACCCACAAAATCCCCTCTCTCTCCTCTCTCCAAACCCCTACTTCCCCTAACGAACCCACCTCCAATCTCCTCTCTATCTCCTCTTTCTAAACCCTCATCTGCCCTAAAAAGCTCAGCCGCAATGTCCTCCAAGCTTATGGCCGCAAAATCTGAGCCCCTCTCTGTGTTCACAAACCTCCTTCCTTTGGATTCCTGCAGCTCGCCGGAATATCTACCGGGAAACCGACTCAAGCTCCTCGAGCGCCTGTGAAAACCAGGGCGATTTGAAGAGCTTGCATCCTCGGTGGTTTTTGCAGAAGGCGATGATTTTTCAGGCGTGAATATTTGAGATCTCCTTGAAGTAGATTTGAAGGCAGAAGTCGCCATCTTTGCAAAGGATTTCTCCAAAATTATCACGAAAATGTACAGCAACTGGGGGTGAAGGTAGGGCAAAACAAGCTATGAAGGAATGGAAAAACTAGGGATTTCTGTGAATTTTTAAGGGCTGATGGATAGGAATAAGGGCTTTTGGCGAAGCAATTGTAATGGCGGAATAAGCAGTGAAGGGAAACGGCGTAAGTACATTTTTCTGCGTTTCCTAAACGGAATTGAGAGACTTTTAGAGAGAGAAAGAGTATTAAATAGTGAGAGAGAGAGAGAGAGAGAGAGAAGCGGAGCGTTCGAAGATTGGGATTGTTGTCTATTTTGAATTTGCAGGGTTTTCCCGTGGCGGTAGGGATAGGTTTGCCCTTTATAAACTGACAATACCTTACATATCCTTAATTTTTATTTGCAGCTATATTCCAAAAGGGTTTGGGGCTTTGATTATTATTATTTTCTAGTTTTAAGCCTATGATTTATCATGGGTCAATTACAAATCTGAAGACCATTGTTTAGGAATTTTAGTTAGAAAACAGCTAAAACATTGGGCACTTTAAATAGTTAAATAATTGAAACGAATGGCATTCTAAAATTCTGAAATTTGAAATTTGAATAACCTACTGTGCAAAAGTCAATTATTTGTAGCACATGACTGTACATATTGTCCTTCTAGAGGAGGACACGATTTTTATGATTCTACATACTCACACGTAGAAACAATTTATTTTTGAAATAGAATTTGATCCTAATTCTTATGAAATATATAATTTTTAAGATGGGATTATTAATTTGCATAAATAAATAAATTTTTAAAAACTAAAAATGATATGTTTTTGGAGAAAATATTTGAACAGTTGATTTTACCTTCTTTTTTTTTTTTTTTGGAGAATTGTTATTTACAAGACCCAGTTTTGGTGGATAGTGTAGATCTCCAAGCCTGCATAGTAACAGGTGTAGGATTGGACGCACCAAACATCTTTTCTTTAGATAATGAATATGGAAAAGTTTTAACTTCCTAATAATTGAATTTGGGATGTTGATTGTATGTAAAAGTGAGTTTTTTCTTGTCTATACTTTATATGTGAGCAAATATTTTTACCTTTTCGATTTTTATCTAATAGCTGGGAGAAAGCTAACAATAATATCATATATTAAATATAATCTAATAAACAGTTAACTGTCAATCATGGTTAATAAATTGCTTGACATGGCAATAAAAAATGGTATTGATTAATCTTACTTCAATAAGGAACAAAAAAAATAGGTCAAAGCATTAGAAGGTATAGAAAAAACATTAAGGAGAATGTGATTGTTTTGGATTTGTTAAAAAATTTTGAACTTAAAATATATGTGTGTGTGTGTTTTAAGATTAATATGTCTAAAGAGTACAAGTTAAACAATGAGTTATAAAGTTAAAAAAAAAAAAAATTGTCTATAAAGAGCCTATTTATCTTTTTTACATAGAGGTTACAATCATTCATATCCCTTAAATTTCAAAATAGGTAATTGTAAGAGTGTCATTGAATTGACACAAAGTTTCAATAAAAAATTTTCAGACTTTGTGACTCACCCCATACCATCCAATTTAATATTAAATGAGTGAGAATGATTGCGACCTTTATATATAAAAAATAAATGATCTTTTTGTAGACAAGCCCAAAAACATTTATAATATAAGTAATCAAATACTAGATTGTCTGCTAAAATAGTTAAGTATGAATACCAAGTTTTGTGACAAGGCTATGGAAGATCGAAAGTAAGAGTAAAATGAATACGGAGAGAGATACAAGTTAAGGACGTTAATATAAATCTCATAATTTTTAGGAAGTTTTTTTGGATATTTCTTTGCGAATGAGGTTTTTTTAAAATTTTATTGTAAAGCACATTTTTAAAACTATTTTTCCAAAAAACTAGAGCATTTTTTTTAAAAATATAGTTTAATCAAGATTGACTGTTATGTATCTATGAACATATATGTATGTAGAGACACATAAAAGTACTCCCGTAGATGTATTTTATCACAAAAGAACTATTTCTTCAGTCCCCCCTTCATTTCATTAGCTAATATGCTTGGAAAATGGATTTAGTAGACCTTGAAACTATCTTAAAAATATTTGCAATAAAAATTCTAAAAGGTAAAGGAAATATTACCTTGACAATCAATTAATTATACTTATCTTGACTATCAATTAATTATTTACTTCTAATATTTGGAAAAGTTTATATAGAGCCAAGGTTCTAAACAATCAAATTAGAGCCTACCTCAAAAAAATCACTAAAAGAGGCTGTTTTGATACCCAAATGTCCTCAAATTAATCATCTCACCATCAAGGTACATGGACATGAGAAAAAAATGGATTTCAAATTTTGGAAATAATATATTTTATAACGTATTTTTTATTGTCAATTTTCAAGTTTTCATAGATCAATCGATCTACACTATTTTTGAAACTTTAAACTTTATACAAATAAATAAATATATATTTTAAAGTTATTACAAATATTTCTAATATTAAAACTACATTTCTCGATACTATTTGAAGGTAGGCTCTAATTTGATTATTTAGAGCCCAGGCTCAATACAAACCGCACCCTTAATAGAAACAGGGATCTAAATGGGAATTGTCAAAATTTCTGAGCATATACAAAGGGTAGACCATTTTACATAGTCACCGCTTGGTGACGTTCGCCTGATTGAAGATTACTCAGATGTAAGGACACGTGTTGGGCCCACCTAAACTGTTCTCCTCCGCACTTTTAAATGTTCCCGCCGGTTTTCCATAGTCGACGGCTGATAATAAATTATTTTTCTAATAGAAATGGTTATATACGAATTTGGCCATGGTGTTAAGCCAAGCGATTTTTTGCTCCCATAGGAGTATACTGTCCATCTACTCCTCCAATAAAACTAATGCTAGTAATATATTTAGATATAATCTTTATAACTCAAATAATGTTGGGTGATAAAAAAATAATATACTTATAGAATGAGTGCAGCAGAGATGACGATGTTAAAATGGATAAGTGGCAGGACAAGAAGGGATGGAATCCGAAATGAACACATTCGAAAAAATTTAGGTGTGAGAACAATAAGCAATAAGATTAGCAAAAGAAGAGTTAGGTGGGCTAATCATGTATAACGTAGACTCAGTACAATACCTAGTAGGAGGTGCGAGTTAGTTTTAGTAGAGGCTAAAAAATGGCAAAAAATAAACCCAAAAAATACAAGTTTGGAAGTAATGAGAAGAGATATGGATCTCATAGCCTCACTGCATATATAACATTTAATAGAGTAAAATAGCATATTAGAATGCATGTAGTCGACCTCAATTAATTGGATAAAAATTTTGACAACGTTGACGATGAATCATTAGAACCCAAGGTCTAATTTTAAATGAAAAAAGAAATTTAAAATTCCTCTCTTGATATCTAAAAATGGACATCCCAAGATACAGGAATCATCCCATAATTGAAGGAAATTATTTGGATGTTCAAGATGTCAAAATCCAAATATTTTTCTTTACTAATAATAATCTAGTGATAATTAGAGAGGTCCCAAAACTTGGACTCAAAAAGAAAACTTTCCAAGGAGCTATTTTACTCACGGGGAGTTAGCTATTATATAGTATGCTCCAGCAATAGCATACTATAAAGGTTAATCCATTTACATATAGGGGAAAAGAAAATGGGTGATTTTGCTCTAATGTCTAAATAAGCATAATTGTACTCACAAGAAAAAGTTTAATGTAGGCATCAATTTTATGCCCCCTTATGCTATAAAAGCAACAGCAGTTCAAAAAATCACCCAACAAGGTTGTTCAAAAAACAGAAAACCCTAAAATTGACCCATCTCGACCTCCATAAACAAGGGCATGAAAAAAATCATTTCAAGTGTGAAAATAAAGCATTTTGTAACATATATCTATATTATCTATTTTCAAGATTTTTAAGTAGTAATAGATCCATTCAATCTACACTGTTTCTAAATCTTTAAATTTCAGAATTAAGAAATAGAAATAGAATTTCAGGTCATCTTAAAAGTTTTCGATAATGAAACTACATCTTTCAACAAAAAAATATTTATGCCTTACTTATTATTTAAGAGAGGGAGGGGGGTGGGTGGGGAAAGGGACGTTGTAGTATCGTGTTTAAGATTAAAGGCAGATGTGGATGTCCACGAGAAATTTGAGAGGCCCATGCAATCTACCTTCCCCCTTCCTCAATCCTCCCACCCAACATTATTAAAAAAAAGGGATCGTCTACAAGGATACCATTTATCTTTGAGTGCGGTTTTTATAGAGCCGAGATTCTGAACGATCAAAATAAATCGTACCTTCAAATAGTATTGAGAAATATAGTTTCAATACTGAAAATATTTGTAATAGCTTTAAAAAATATATTTTCATCTCTAATTACAAAATTACAAGCTTAAAAAATAGTGTAGATCAAACAGATACGTGAAAACTTAAAAATATTGAAAATTGACGGTCCAAAAATGCATTACGAGATGCATTATTTCAAACACTTGACATCTATTTTTTTTTCTCATGTCCGTGCATCTTGATGTCGAGATGATCAATTTGAAGATATTTGGGCATCAAAACAACCACTTCTAGTGAACTTTTTGAGTTGTGCTCTAATTTGATTGTTTAGAGCCTCGGCTCTATATAAACTTTTTCTTTTATCTTTTGTACATGGAGGTCATAATCATTATTGTCCATTAAATTTCAAAATAGATTGTTGTAAGAGTGTCATTGAGTAGACACAAAGCTCCACAAAAAAAAAAAAAA
>NW_006500340.1:775190-806039 GCF_000471905.2 Amborella trichopoda | reverse complement strand
ATAAATGGTCTCTTTGTAGACAATCCCTAAATAAAATAGTTATTTGACTTAATATCAATATTTAGATGTATTTGGTAAAGAAAAAAAGTATATAATTGGTGTGAAAAATTAGGGCGCACTTTCTGAAAGAGGTTGTTATGATGTTAGAAAATCTTGATCATATTGACCTTTAAATGTATGAATAATAATTAAAGTCTTACAAATGTTACATCGTGTAATATAGTAATATGCTATAGGGACCATGCATTCTAAGATTTTCAATTGTTTGTAGATCAGCATGATTTACACCTTTGTTAGAACTTTAAATTTCATAATAAGGGGAGGAAATAGATTTTCAAACCCGATTTTTAATGGGGAGGAAATAGATTGTAATCGGCAAGGCTTGGAGGTATAACTTTGATTACTTTAGGTGAACTGCACCAGTTTGTAAAATGCAATATTATTTTATCTACTAATAATAATAGATACCATATATTGAGTAAAAGACCTACATAAGAGTATTTCTGGGATTTAAAACTTTAAGATCCACTTTAAAATCACCAATTGCATATTTTCAATAAAAAAAAAAAAAATTGGCGTTTTCCACACACTTGAATCTTCTCGTCCAAAAATTAGACAATCTGTGCTCAATATACTATTATTTTTTCTGACACTTTCAAAATGTATTTTTAGGACCTCAATTCCAATATTTGAGGTCCTAAAAATACTCCAAGATAGAGAATATAATCTTTTGATCATTTTAACAATTTATCACCAAAGACAGTTATACTAGAAAAGGATGTTATGTCCATAATTACCATCAATTCTAAATGGTTATGGATTTTGAAATGAAGACCATACCGATATTTAACACTGATATGGGAAGCATGTCAGTTCACTTGATTTGTTTTTGGATCAATTTTAAGGGCATACTTTTCATTTAAGTGAAATGTATACTTAGCATTTGAATTGTGTATTCTACATATGTTTAAGTCACAATTAGGGGGTCCAAGATTTGGACCCGGACCTGACCCGTGCGGGTCCAATTTGTAGACCTATACCCGGACGCAGAGCGGGGTCTATCCCTCGGGTCCGGGTCCTTTGCCAACCCAAGTCACAATTATGAGTAGAGATACATCACATTTAACTTAAAATACTACCTATAGAGGCTTTAGGGTAGGTACTCATCAAGAAGGACACCACAAAGTGTGTGTTTAGACTCACCTACTTCTAATCAAATTAAACATAAATCTATTTCTACAAAAAAATATTTTATTGCCACTTTAATTGAAGTATATAACATGAAAGGAAACTCTTGCCCTAATAAATAAAAATAATAGCGTATCTTTATCCAAGGAGCAAATAGATGATTATACACTTAAAGAGAACTTCCCATCCTTTTGAAGAATTATAATATTCAATGCAGCCCTAATCCCTAAATTTTAAAGATTTAGTATTTCGAAAACATAGGATTTGTGTATTTGATGAAAAGAAATAGCCTAGTTTGTTTTTGGATTATACTTAAGGGTTATAAGCCCCTCATACATGTCTATAATACTATTTGAGTTCTTACTAATTCTCCTTATATTAAGCGATAATTAAAGAATCAAAATAACTCTCTCTGTGCCTAAAAAAAATTACCATCCTAAGATTGAACTAAGAACCGTCCAACTTTAGATGGGAAGATATAGGTGTATATCACGCCCACCGTGGGGTTCGAACCCACGACCACAAGGTTAAGAGCCTTGCGCTCTACCAACTGAGCTAGACGGGCTTGATGCTTGGTGTTGCACAAATGTATAATTATCTTATAATAGATATGGTACTAAACATCTGCCAACAGTAAATGATTCAAAGTCATTTGAGTTGAAAGACTCAGTTATCCTAGTTTTTAAGTTTCCATTTTTTTTTTTAATGCTAAAATAGTCCATTCCAAATAAGGAATCACACGAGTCAGACATGGAGTATGAGCATCATACACTATTATGTAGGAGCATAATTCCGATTTTTGAAACATTGGCCTACATAAATTTGCCAAGCACACTCTTTCACTTGGGATTTACCAAGGGATTAGCACCACATTTTGAAAGGACAACTTTCTCTAATCGTGTCTATCACAGTAATATCATTTTAATTGGGCAAATAGAAATGGAAACTAATAAATTTATGAGGGCGCAATCTCTCGATCTCTTTCACCCAAACTAGGTATAAAGACAAATATGTTCACTAACAATGTAACCTATTGTTAAGTATGGTTTGGGTAGATCAAACTTTTGGATTGGTCGAGGTTCTGGGATGGACACTTCTCAGATATGGAGAAGATTGCGCGTGTATCGCCCATGGTTGCATATTACTTTAGATGGTCGATTGGGAGTGGAAATGAAGTTTCTTTTTGGCACCATACGTGGATGGGTGATTATTCCTTCAAGTCCTTTTTCTCAGATTTATTTGCCATTGCTTTAGACCCCAATGCTAAGGTGTGTCAACTGGTTGAGAGAAGAGGGGCCTCTTTATCATGGAATCTTCCCTTGAGGTATACCGGGCTGAATAATAATTTATTTTCACAATGGTGTGCGTTGATGAAACTACTTGATACAACCTATATTGCAACAGATGTGAGAGATGAAATAGTTTGGGCAATTGAAAATGATGGTATCTTCCGCGTTAAGTCTTGCTACAACCTTCTCTTCCATGATTGGTGGAGATGGTCTTACCCCCAGGTTGCTACTTTTTGGAAATGGCCAATACCCTGCAAAGTCCAAGTTTTTATCTGGCTGGCCGCACTGATGGTGAATTTACTACGCATTTGTTTATACATTACCCGGTTACGAGCTAAATTTGATATTGGTTGTTTGGACTGATCAATACTAGTTTGGCCTTACCATTAGCGGTTGATGGGATCGTGACGCAGTTGTCTTTACCACACTTGCCGATGGGCGGTCAGACGCTATGGAGTATAGCAAGAAGGGTGATTCTATGGGAAATATGGAAAGAAAGAAACAAGTAGACATTTGAAGGAATTTCTCTTTCTTTAGAATGTTTGAGTCATTCAATCAAATTGTCCATCTGGTCATGCCTATCTGTTTCTAAAGAAGGTTGGGGTTTATCAAAGATTGATGTTTTGGCTAATTTGGGCAATCAATTTCTTCTTGGTTCCTGTAATAGCCGACCAAAGTTAAGTTGGGTAACCCCATCTTCTGGTACTTTTAAACTTAATTTTGATGGCAGTTCCCTGGGCAATCCTGGAAGGGTTAGTATTGGTGGAGTGGTGAGGGATTGTTGTGGCAATACTTTATTTTCCTTTGCAGGGCCAATCGAATGTGCAACAACAAACTACGTTGAGATGTGTGCATTTTACCATTGTCTGAAGATTTTTGGCGAAAGAAATTGTGGGGAGATGTGTTGGATTGAGGGGGATTCTCTTAATGTCATTAAGTGGTGCAATAAGGAGCAACGGGTTCCTTGGAACCTTCGTTCTCTGTGGTTACGCATTTTGGATCTGGTTGCTCCCCTCACGGTTACCTTCTCATATGTTTACGAAGAAGCTAATTCGGTTGCTGATGAGTTGTCTAAGGGGGGCGCTCTTTTACCTTCTCTTGTTATCTTTGACAATATAATTTCCTTTTCATAGTGCTAATAAAAGTAGTAACATTTGTCAAAAAAAAAAAAAATGTAACCTATTGTTTGCATAATAAAATATTAAAAATATTGATCAAAATACACGTCATTTTTCAACTATTTAACAATTTATCTTTTTTACTTTTCTACTTTTTCAACTCAAAGTTCATGTGTATCTAGATAGGCATTTTGAAATTGAATCACACAAGTAAAACTTTAAGGTAAAGTATATAATGAGATCGTTTACCTTTGATATAAGGTGATCACAATTAATCTTGACCATTGGATGTAAAATTGGGTGGCTGTATTTATTTCATTGACCAAATTCAAAGGTCAAAATAAATTTTTTTGAACTTTGTGATACACCTAAGCTATCAGATTTTACATCGAATGGTTATAAGTAATTGTGACCTCCCTGTACCAAAGGTAAATAGTCTCATTGTATATGATCTCAAACTTTAAATAGTTAATATGTTAGATGTATTTTGACAAATTTCCCTAGGATTAATGTATTCAAAAGTTTGCCCAAACAAGCCATGAAGGACAAATGCCGATGTTGCATGAGTTTGTTACTGTTTTCACGCACACATAACACTTTCTCCATACGATATTTGCACCCTTCGATATTGTGATTGATGTACATAAAAAAAGGTAATTCGCCCTCGGGATACAAGAAAACATGAGGTTCTCTTTTTCGATGCTGCAAGCTCTATGCATCCGAGCTTGAAGGCCACTGTAAAACACAAAAGTTATGTATTCTTAAAAAAAGAAAGTAAAAATGCGTAGAGATAGAGGAATGTGTGCTTTTGTTCTTGCTGTTTAGAAGTTCGCAGAGAGAATTATGTGTTTCTCGAATAGGAAAGAGCCAATTATATAGAACTCTAAGATGCTGCATAATTATTATGAAATCGTTACATACAACACCAACAATCATCTGCTACATACACCTCCTTTAATCTCGATGACCATGCTTATAAAAAGATATCGAGCCCTAAGATTGACCCCGACCCGTGCGATGATGAGGGTGTATGTGTGCTACACGTGCTACTTAAATAAGCAAACCACCCTTAAACCTCTTTCACTCTAGGTGACTTTTACCTATATCAATGTTTAAACACCTAGATTGGTAGGGAGAGTTGGCCATTCGAGAAACATGCTTGGGTTGGTAAATTGCTGATCTGGATTAGCGACCCGACTGAGAGAATTGGCGAAAAAAATAAAAACTTTAAGAACAAAATAAAAGATAAAAAAAATAAAATGTGGAGCCAGATCGAGTGGTTCCCTAATAGAATCAGTCGGTTCCCTGATAGAACTGGCTAGTTCCTAGTGAGAGTACTCAGTTCCTAATATATTCAAGGAACTGGGATGGTCACATCAATTCTGGGGTTAGAAAGGGTGATTCGGGTCCAATGATTCCAAATGCGATCCGGCCATTTTTTAAAACATTGTCCTATATCAAAGGTGCTATAGGACTCTCAAAGGTACCTACAATATATAGACTTACAAATATTTAAAGGGTTATGTTAGGGTGCTTGTAGTAATTTATCATCGTACTCAATAAATTTTAAACATTTATATATCTTTGTTTTGTACATGGAATATTTTTTTAATAAAGGTATTTTTTTTTATTAGGAAGGGTGTGATGTTATCAGCATTGGGTGTGACATAACCTACATGAAGTAAGGTATTTAATACTCTATATGGGTGATGTCACACCCCATGTAGATGATAAATTAATGATTATAGATGCCCTTATTAAAATAAACTTCATGTACAAAATAAAAGTATAAGTGCTCAAATTTTATTGAGTATAATGATAAATTAATCAATAGTGTGAGCACCCTAACATAACCCAAAATTAAAATAATTTTAAAATAACAATATTTTTTTATAAATAGAGTAGAATGACCTATATTTTAACTTTTTTATAATCAACAGCATGTTACATAATAATGATGTTCACCTTTTGCATATTTAAAGTGGGGAATATAATTTAGCATGAACCTTTTCTTATCTCCATGTAGTATTGCAAAACCTGGCGATTCAGATTAGAAATCCATAATCTTGGAACACGTGAAAAAAAAAACCCAACAGGGACATTGCCTAAATCTGTAACAAGTAGCTCTCAAAATAGTAAGCAACTTTTTTTTTTTTTGTTTTGGGACAAAAATCACATCTTTAACAAATCAGTTACATTTTTAACTGACTAATCCAAACCGTTACTTCCAAATAACATTTTAAGTCTCTCTGTCTAACAAATAAATAAACAAATAACACGCTCTCTAAAACGCAAAGCCCATTCTTCATTTTGACATCGTCATATTCAAGGAATACTCCATTGCCGTCTCTCTCTCTCTCTAAAAGGCACAGGCCTTTCTTCAATTTATTCACAAAATCCATTGCCTTCCGTCTCTCTCTCTCTCTCTCTAAAAGGCATAGGAGTTTCTTCAATTTATTCACAAAAACTCCATTGCCATCTCTCTCTAATGCTCAAAGCCTAAAGCACCATCTTTCCTCATTCTTCCTCTTTACTGCCCAATCTCTCTCCAAACCACAACAAACCCACCCTGCTCTCTCTCTAGACTGCAACACCCTCTCTAGGCCACAACAAACCCACCTTCTTTCTCTCTCTAGCCCTGACATTTTTTGGCTTCAGTCCTTTACTTTTTCTTTGCATTCCTCAGAAGTCCTTTCCCTCTTCACGAGTCACTTTCTCTCTCTCAACAAGACAACAAACTTCCTGGTCCTGGTAACGGTCCATCGTTTCTCTCTCTAATATCCTCTCTCTCTCTCTCTAGGAACACATGTCTCCTGCTTCTCAATCCACGTACGCCACCATACCCATCTCAAACGGCAACCCCATCTCCCTCTCTCTCTCTAACCTCCTCTCCTACTACTCCATCAACCACAAGCCATGGCCGGAATTCCTCTCCACCGCAGCTTTCCGGCGGCCTGAAAACTTGTCCGGCGCCCTCTCCAGGCTCCGGACAAACGCCATATGCTTCCGGGTAAACTACGCCGTGCTCATTCTCTCCATCGCATTGATCAGCCTCATCCAATGGCCGTTATCGCTTCTCGTGGTGGCGGCGATCTTGGCGGGATGGCTCTTGCTGTATTTTTTTAGGGAGGATCCGTTAGTGGTGTTTGACCGTGGGATCAATGATCGGACGGTCCTGATTGGGCTGGTAGTGATCACTTTGGCTGGACTGTGGTTAACTGGGGTGGTTGCAACTCTGGTTGGGGCTTTGGGAATTGGGGTTTTGATTATGGGGGTTCATGCCATTTTTAGAGAATCAGAGAGTTTGTATATGAATGAGGAGGAAGCTGTATCAGAAGGGTTGATTGGATCAAGAAAGCCTGACTTTGTTTAGACTTTAGCGATTGTGACTGGCTTTTCATTGATTTTTTTAGTTGATTGGGTTTGATTGGTCTTTGTATTGGGATTTTGATGGAATTGGGTTGGTTGGTTTTTTGTGGATTTTGTTGAAATTGGATTTGTTGGTTTGGTTTGAATTTTGTTAGAATTGGATTTTACAGGGATTTTGATTGTTGGGATTTCTGACATTTTCAGAGAATCAGAGAGTTTGTAACTTTGTATATGAATGATGAGGCATTGTATCAGAAGGGTTGATTGGATCAAGAAAGCATGTATTTGTTTAGACTTCAGAGATTGGGAGTGGATTTTCATGGATTTGTTGGGTTTTTAGTTGATTGGGTTTTATTGGTCTTTTTTGTGAGGATCTTGATGGAAATGGTCTTGGATGGTTTTTTGTGAATTTTGTTGAGAATTGGTTTGGTTGGCTCACTTTGAATTTTCATAGAACTGTGTTTGAATGAATTTCAGGTTTGAATTGATTATAAAGATATTTTGATGTTCACAGGGGTTGGAATCTTGATTATTGGGTTCATGCCATTTTAGAGAATTAGAGAATGAGGACGAGGCTGTATCCGAAGGGTTGATTGTATCTGAAGGCATGAATTTGTTTGGAAAACGGAATAGAGTTTTAATAGATTTTAGTGAGTTTTTATTGGATTGGGTCGGGTTGGTTGCTGTTGTAGGATTTATATGGAGTTGGGTTGGGTTGTTTTTTTGTGCATTTTGTTCAAATTGGGTTTAGTTGTATTTCGGGGTTGATTTGATTGAAGGGCTTTTGTGCTGTTATTTGATGTGGTTTATGATGAATTATGTTGATTGTAAAGGTGGGGTTATGTCCTTTAATGAGTTTTTCTGGTGTTCTTTATCCTTTTATTCTTATTTCTTCTGTGTTTTGGTTTTGATGATTAATGCCAGAATGAAATAGTTGTTGTTATTGTGATGATTCATTTGATATTTTGACTTTTGAAGGTTAATTGAAAGTAAAAGTGCAACTTTTGAAAATAAGCTTGTCACTATTGGCCCTAAAAAAAAGATAGACAATAAGCTTGTCACTCGTGCCCAAGTCCTGGTTCAAATTTGATGGGCACTTTGATCTCTGATTATTTGATGCGAGAGAGAGAGAGAGCATGTTTTCAATAAAAAATGGTGGCATCACACAGAGCCTCACTAGAGTACAAAGTACAAAAAAACAGAGAGTAAAGAGGAGTTCAGACTTCGGGGATAGTGATTCTTGATATTTTATATCTAACCTGAAAAATTGTTTGGATCACTGCCTATTGAAACATCTTCCAAACTCTATTAATATTCTGAGACAGACAATTAATGGCATCAGTTTATAGAAGAATTAATAAATAGCAAATCAGTTCTCACTTGAAGTATTACAGTGAATTTTACAGCAACACTAAGCTTTCATTCCTCAAAGTGAATGGGACATCTTTTACTATTAATCCTCTTTCTGAATTACAATACACATTAGTCATGTTTATGTGATGATTTGTAAGTGAGCCTGCTTCAAATCACCAAAGTTTAGTGAGCTTACAGACTACTATTTTCACTCAAGAATTCATGGTAAATGTGATGCCAATTCCAAAACACCTTGTAAAAGATAACTGATTTTCATAAATCAAAACAAATCTCTCTCTCTCTCTCTCTCTCTCTCTCTCTCTCTGATTTGGGGAAGAAACTTTTGATTTCTTCTCTCATTTGGATGTAATTCAGCAGTCTAAAACGAAAAAACACAAGGAAGACAGTGGAAGAGAGGGAATTCACATCTATTCTCTTACACTGTAACAATTTGTAGTAATAAGCTAAAAACAAGACATAAATAGAGAAAACTCAGTATTTATAATCTCATATTTTATGTCTAAATCTCACCAATTTAGCCAAGGTTTCCTGTGCAGCCAAGGTTTGGGCATGGTGATGACCTAACATCACAGTCCTAATACTGATACAAGTCCTGCAAAGCTCCTCTCCATTATCAAACTGACCCCCTCTAAGTAAAAGCTTAGATCTGGTCTCGAGCAATGTAGCCTTAAGCAAAGTAACATCTTGCCACACAAATTCATCCACTCTCTGGTTCGATTGTGTCTTCTTCTTTTTCCAACAAAAGGAGCCGTGGCACCAGTCTTGTATCTGAGAAACAAATGATTTCTCGACCTCTTCGAGCTGGTTTGTGCAAGTTTTTAGAAGCTCCAGAGTAGCATTACACCTTGAGAAAGTAGCAAAAGCTCTAATGGCAAGAGGAAGCACGATTCTCTTAATGAATCGTACCAATTCCATGGGTTTTAGCTGAACTGTAACTGGTTCTGATCTGAACCCGAAAACCCAAAAACAGGCAGCCCAAAAATGGTCAGAAGTTTCAGCAAGATTTCCCATTTTTAGCAAGCCCTGAACCATGGCTTTTGGAGCTGGTAAAGGCCCTCTCTTCCTTGAGAAAGATTGTGTGATCTCATGGAGTTCGATATGGCACACAGGTTCTTTCTTGGTTCTTCTTGCTAGACCCAATCTCACGAGAAGAAGAGCTGAATCAGTTTCAGTTCTTCTGGTTTGTGATGCCAAGCAGCAATTACAGCAATAACAAAGAATTGTGTTCAAGCATTTTTCCCATTGATGAAATGGGTTTCTCGCTGATGAGACCTTCTTAGCTGCTTCTGCTAAAAGTGTTGCAGAGATTGGTCTTGGAGCAAACCAACCTCCTGCTAAAGCCATTCTCCAAGCCAGGCTCTTAGTCCCTTGACTCTGCTCTAAAACACCAAAAGAAAACCCCAATACTCTCACCAAAAATGGGTTTTTCTTGAATATCTGATCATCCATTGTAGAAGTTGCAGAGGGGGGAGAGTAGTTCAAGTTTATGGGGACCTTCTTGATCGTTTCAAAGAGAGATGTAGGAGAGAGAGAGAGCTCGGATAGAAGGGCGCCAATTAGTCCTAACCCAAAACTGAGCCACCCCAATTCATCTCCCATTCTTCTCAAAACGTCCAATTCCTCAGATGGGTACCCTTTCTTTCTCTTTCCCTCCATTAAAACTAGAGCTTCAGCCATTGGCAATGGAGAAAGATGCATTGGTTTGAAGCTCACAACCTTAGAGAGCCTGGTGGTTATAATAACATGGGTTGCACCTGTATTGTTAGGAATAAGTTCGTGTAATTCTCTCCCATCCCACCATTCCTTTTCGGATTCGAGGTTATCAATTATGAGCAAATAAGGCACATCTCTGAATAACTCTCTCTTCACCCTCTGGAATGCCTCAAATTCTTGGTCTTCAAAGCTCGTTATCCTGGTTCTCTCATTGTGTTGTGTCTCTGCACTCACATCCAACCCCAAATTTACAGAGAGATTCATTATACTTTGCCTGAAATACCTTGCTTCTCCACCAACCCACAAAACCATCTTGTATCTTTGAGAGTATCTATAAGCAAATTCAAGAGCAAGCTCAGTTTTTCCTATACCTGAAGCTCCACTGATACAGGCCACAGTGCTATTAGAAGGGAAGAAAACATGTTCTGATCTGCTCAAACTCCTGTTTCCATGTCTTGTTTTCTTGTGCTTATGCCTATGGTGATGTGGGCTTTTACCCCTGTTTGTGAGCTCCATTGCCGGTTCTATCCATGCTTCTAAAGTTGGTTCCTTGCATTTCCTCATCTCTAAGCTGATAAATCTCCCTCTAGTTCTCATAGTATCAGCTTCTTCATCTAGAGATACTCGACTGGAACCCCCGCTAAATCTGGATTTTGGGTGGTCGTCTTCTTCTGCTAAACCTGTGATACCAAAGAATGCAGCTTCTATCTCTTGCAACTCTTTCTCTCTCCCCACAAAATCATTGTTTCTAGGGAAAAAAAACTCCTCCAAATATGGCTCCTTTTCTTCAATACTCTTCCTTCCAAGCTTGGACTTTAAGATCCCAACTGTTCTTGAAATACAGGCCCTCCAATTGCCATCGCAGGCTTCAAGCTTGAACTCATGAGCTCTGATCAGCCCCTCAATCGCTTCCTTCCATTCTCTATCTAGCTTCTCGCCAGATTTTCGGTCTAGAAACCCCGCTATCTCACTAGAATCACTATCAAAAAGAACAGGGACCAAGTTCTTCCTTTGAGAGAAAATCCTGATCTCCTCAATTGTAAAAGCATTCAATAGTGCTCCTCCAGTAATAACCACCACCCCAAATGTGGCCGAACAAATAATTCGATCAGCTGTCTCATGGCTTTGAGAATCTGAGTACTTGGATCGATCAGCCCCAAAACAAGCTACCCCATGAAGCTCAAGCTCTGATTTCAACCACTTAGAAAACCGAATGAGATTTAGGTTTTGGCCATGATAACCAATATAGACATCATGGCTTCTGAGCTTTGTATTTGTAGAGGGAGAAACCGAGGTCCTAAATGAAATCCGAGGGACTGGAAATGAGAATGAGACTCGAGGGGCATTTGGATCCGACCCAATTACAGGAATTTTGATTATCTGATCAGTCAGGTCATCAGATTCTATTGGTGGGGTGTATGAAGAGCTTGGTATGTCATCGGAAACAGGGGATCTTGGTATATCAGATGGGGTATTATTTTCAGGTAAGGCTAAAGCTCTTGGTGATATATATGGAGATTGTAATGCTGAGACAAAGGCAGAGGATGGAGGAGAGATGAGAGAAGGAGAATTGTATTGAGAGTTTTCAGGTGATATTTTGTTATTTGGATTATCTGAAGTCGATAATCTGATGGTTAGGGGCTTGGGTGCAATGTGGGGATCTCTTGAATCATTGATTGGAGAAGTTGAGAGGGAAAGTTGGGTTGATGTTGCATCCATTTAGATAGAAAAAGATCTGTGAGAGAGAGAGAGAGAGAGAGAGTCAAGGTTTGAAGCCAATGACTAATAGAGAGAAGATTAATTTGAGGAACTTAGAAGAACTTGAAAGAAGCAGAGCTACCATTTCAAAGTGGTTCCAAAGAGATTTAAACAAAGAAAAGCTTTATGAGAGTGTATACTGTTAACTAGTTTTTCGATACTTTCATATTGGAAAGAGATATTTGGAATCCTTCAATCCATGGAAAGAGGTTTTTGTGCAGCACTGGTGAAGTCCCATAAATAGAAAGCACCAAGACAGTTTCAGTTTGGTAACTCTTTTCTCCTTCCCAATATAGGCAAGTATACCAGAGGTCTTCTTATTGTTTGTTTTCTGCAACAATTGTGGAACACAAAAGAAATTTAGACCAGAACAGTGCCCATATTGGCATTAGATCAAAAGACCCAACATCAAAACTAACAAGAGAGAACTCATTGTAACTTCTAAATCTGGATCTGATACGATCCCATTAATTGAAAAGAACAATATAAATCTAATTGTTGCACACTAAGTAGGCCCTTTTGCAATGATAAGAAACTTCATAAAAAACCCACGAATTAAAGAGAATACAAATTTCACGAAACATCAAAAGATGCCATCTTTCTCTGATATCATACCATTTGTGGAAAAGAATTGCAGAACAAATCACCATTAAACACCAAGAGATAACCAGCATATATACCTTTTACAATTAAGTTTCACTCCATTCTTGGGGGAAAAGTGCAGGGTTTCAGCCATTCCCTGCTCATGAGAAGAAACTTTTCAGCAAGGAAAATGGCGGCCGTCCAACCCTAAAAAACCAGGAATGGCCACCATATTCCACTCTGTAAAAACTCAAAAAACAGGGAATCTATCATGGGTTGGATTTGTATTAAGAACTGAGGTCCAGCTACAATCTAATGACCTATCAAAAGGACAGGGCACATATTTATATGTATATCACTATATATATTGATAAGAGAGAGAGAGAGAGAGGTTTTTCTTTGCTTGGTTCTTTGGAGAGAGATATGGGTTTTTCTATACTTCTTTTACAGAGGCCAAGGCATGGTCAGGGCAGGGACTGAACCAGGCTTTGGGAAGAGAACCTGGGGTCAGAAGTTGCTGGGTTTTTGGGTTCAAAAAATCAGAAAAAAACAAGGGAAGATAACATGAATCAGAATAATAAAATGGTAGAAAAGGAGGGCCAATATGCCTCATATTGTCTCTGTGTACTGTAATTTTGCAGTGGGGCTTTACACTGGAAATTGGACCATGACCAGTCCAAACCCACTCTCACCGTTTTCAAACTTGAAACATTTTTTTGTTTAAGTTTTCTTACTCTCTCTCTCCCCAACGAGTTTCAGTTTTTTATCTCCTCAATGAATTCCATTCGTCTCTTTCTCCAATGAGTTTGCACCCCTCTCTCTATGTGCTGTATTTCTCTCTCTAAGTTGCTCTCCTCTAATAATGTCCATCGTCTCTCTCTACCCAGTTTTATTCACTCTGTTCTGTCGCTTCATCTTCATTCATCTCTCTTCAATTCAGCTCTCTCTCTCTCTCCTAAATCATATTTTCATGTCAGTCTCTCTCTCTAAAGTCTAAACTCACGTGTTGTCTCCTATCGGTTCTGATTGTACATGCTTAGTCAACATGTGAGGACCCACAAACCTTTTTACTTCTCTCAATAAGTGGCACAATACCAGCCAACTGAATTGAACGGTGGGTCCATCATTTTAGATCTTTATTGCTGACTTGGCCGTCGACATCCATTAGGTGTATGAATGGTAAGAAGTCGTAGAGAGAGAAAGTCCGAGAGAGAGAGGACCAAGCCTAACTCGAAAAGAAAAAAAAAAAAAAAAATTCAACTCGAAAGAGAAAAAAAAAAAAATTATTGAGAGAAAAAAAAGATTTTATTTAAAAGAAAAATATGAATGCATTTAATTTCATACATTGATAGGAGATTGAAAGAGAGAGAGAACCGTATTCTTGAATCATTGTTAATGAAAGGAGCGAGAGAGGACTGTATTCTTAAACCATTAGAGAGAGCACTATATTCCCAAATAATTGTTGAGAGAGAGAGAGAGAGATCCTAAATAATTGTTGAGAGAAGGTGAGGAGAAATGGTCTCTACTGAACTAAGCTGTACTTTCTCAACTCAAAAGACAATTCATTTCTAACAAGAAGTTGCATTTAAAGTTTTAGATTTTGAACTTTAAAGAAGATTATTTTGTTCTCTTGAAGAGCGCCCATATTATTAAATTTTCTTTCTCTAGGTCCAAACACGACAATTTGTGTTCCCTCGGCATTTTACAAAGAAAAAGAAAGAGACCATTCATTGATTAATGGAAAAGTGAAAGCCTTCCATTTTTTTTGAAAATGTCCAACATCTCTCTCCCTCCTATATGCAGCTGGCTTTTTGAATTTACTTCATCTTTTTAAGCTTTCTAGAGACCATAAATTGGGAATCATTGCACCCTTTTCATACTTTATTTCATGTGTTTTTTTTTTAGTGTTCAAACTTCATCTGATATATATTATATTAACTTCTGTCATCGGTTTGATGAATCTCATTTGGCAGTGAGATTATGGGCGGAAAGTTCAATAGTAAACAACACTACTAAACATCAAAAGACAAGTTTATGGTTATTTTATTAGTAAAACCATTAGAATACAACTCATTAGATACAGCTTGGAGCCATTTTAAAACTAAAACCACAACCATAATAATAATAATAATAATATCATGATCCACAGAGGCTCCAATAAAGAATCTGCTCTAAAAGGAGGAAAATGATGCCCACTTTTTGTGAGATGGACGATATATTGGTGTCTTTCTTTTGTGTGAGATGATCAGACATCCAAGTTTGAATAGTACATTGTCTAGAAAAAAGAAATCAGCTGCCAACTCGGGCAACGGGTGATCCGAGTCGGGATGCAAACAGCCGATTATTATCGCTTATTTTGGTCCTTGGGAATCATCCGGTAAAAAAAAAAAAGAGAGGAAAAGATCACCCTTGGACTAGGGAATCCCTTGTTCACCACTCACCAATAGTGAACCAGGAGGTTCACTATGATGAACCCCCGGTTCTAGACAACCTATACTAATTCTTGCGCTTTGGAGTCGATCCGGAATAGGGAAACTAGTTCGAGCCAATAGGCAATTCTGAATTAGCTCGTCAATTTTTGAGACAATGTGATTTTACATTTGATATGAAACCACAAATTCCTAAATGATACTGATAACAATAATAATAAGGAAAAGGTTATATAAGGTTGCAACCTTAAAATGTAGAATCACATATGCACTTCAAAAATCTATTAAAAGTGTTGTTTTAATGTTGAAAAAGTCTTCTAATCAATAATCTCGACATCGAGATCTATGAATATGAAAAAAAAAAAGTTTTTGAATCCCAAAAATAGTGCATCTTGCAACACATTATCTAGACCGTCCATTTTCAAGCTTTTTATATATTTATAGATCTACTTAATTTTAACCATTTTTTGAATTTAAAATTTTTAATTACGTATGAAAATAGATTTTAAGATAATAGTAAGAAATTTTTATAACAAAATTACATGTTATTATAAAATTTTAAGGTGCGCCTTAATTGGATTGTTTAAGGTTGCAACCTTATAGAAACCGCGTACATAATAATAACCATAACAACAACAGCTACAAATACAACAATAACAACAACAACTACAAATACGACGATAATAACAACAACAATAAGGAAAATTTACCAAAAAAACAAAAAAACCTCTATAGGATGGAAATTTAAGAAAAGGACCATGCATTTTTATTGTAATCTCAATTCCCACTTTTTTTATCCCCAAGTCACAATTTTGAACATTAGATGTTTGAACATGCTTATTTCTGTTTTTCTAAGTGGTAGACTGGTTCTAGAATCTATTATCTAAACTGGGGTCCCATTTCCAAAAATATAAGTGGGCAGGTTTAAACATTGGAAATATGAACTTGTGTACCAGTTTTTCTTTTTTAAGTAAAAACGGTTTCAGATGTTGGATATCTAGACTAGCTCAGTCGGGCTCACTTACCCAAAAATAGGTTCAAACATTCAATATACAAATCGGCATTTCACTCAAAAATTTGAACTAAAGATGATTTGGGGATTGGAAGGACAAAACTAGGAACTAAGCTTTGTCCTAACTGTTTGGGGTTGGTTGCATGATTCCTGTTCCACTATTATGCTCTATCAAGGGCCACAACTTCTCATAAGTTTCTATATATTTTCTCACTGATTCCGTCTATGTCCTTTTAGGCTTTCTCCTTGTCCTTTTAAAGCCTTCCATTTATACCAAGTCACACCTCCTGACCGGTAATGCATTAGGTCTACGCTGCACATGACCCACCCACCTAAGTCTCACTCATCTTATTGCTAATTGAAGCCAAACCTAAGTTCTTTTAAAAATATTACTTATGAACTCTAATTTTTTGCTTTAACACCCATTCATCTCAACATCCTCAACTCAATTGCACTCATCTTATAGGTATGTTGTATTTTAACCACTTAACATATTGTTCTATAAAGCAAAGCTAGTCTTATAGCTATCATAGAGAACTTCCCCTTCAACTTCATTGGTATTACGACTATCACATTAAACTTGGATGTACATCTTCACTTCACCTACCCAGCTCTAATCTATGTCCGATAAAACTAGGAACCAAACATAAAGTAGAAAATTCATGGTATTTTCCTTGAATTTCCATCTTGTAAAGAAAATTTTCACAAATTTCCTTAATAAAAAATAATAATAATAAATATGTAATAACAATAATAATAATAATAATAATAATAATAATAATAATAATAATAATAATAATAAATCAATTAGAATTTATCATAAAAAGTTTATATAGAGTGGAGGCTCTAAACAATCAAATTAGAACCCACCTCAAAAATTTAACTAGAAGAGGTTGTTTTGATACCCAAATATCATCAAAATGATCATCTCAACATCCAGATGCATGGACATGAGAAAAAAATGGATTTCAAGTTTTGAAAATAGTGCATATTCATGACGCATTTTTGGACTGTCAATTTTCAAGTTTTCATATATCTGCTCAATCTACACTATTTTTTAAGCTTTAAATTTAATGATTAAAGGTAAAAATATCTTTTAAGGCTATCACAGAGATTTTCAGTATTGGAACCACATTTGTCGACATTATTTGAAGGTGCGCTTTACTTTGATTGTTTAAAGCCTCGGCTCTATACAGACCGCACCAATAAAAATATCATAAGAGATTAACTATTTGATGTTCTCCCTTCTTGCAACTATTCCAACTCAAAATCTTTTTTTAAATTAAATCAATTGGTATAGTAAGGTATTAAATTGTTCATTTCTAATAAGTAATTTGATAATTTTTAAAATAAATAATATCCATAATAATAACTAAAATAATAAGCAAGTTGTTTTGGCCTAGTGGGTTAAGGGTAAGAAATCCACTCTTGTAACCTTCAAACGTGCGAAACGTGGCCAAGGCAAACTTAAGTGGTCTTGGATAGATTGTCGGTTAGTGCATTTCAACCAATTAAATGTAACTAAGAAGCATCATAACTTTATTATTTCGAATACGGGAAGAGTTTGATGGCTCTCCACTTTAGCTTTTTATTATGGAAAAAGTTTATATAAGGTTGGAACTTTATATTGTTGAAGTAAGGTGCACTTCAAAAAATTTAGAGAGGAGAGTGACTATCTTGACATCGAGATGATTGAATACGAAGAAAAATAAAAGATTTTTTACTCTAAAAAATAATGCATCTGGTAACAAGTTATCTAGACCATCTATTTTTAAGATTTTCAAGTGTTTCTTGATTTGCTCCATCTGTACAATTTCTGAAATTTTAAATTATATAATTGAGTATAAAAAGAGATTTTCAAGTCATCATAAAGCTTTCACCATCAAAATGATATCTCTAAGATTTTGAAATGTTTATCGATTTACTCGATCTATACAACTTTTGAAATTTTAAATTATATAATTCAATATAAAAAGAGATTTTCGAACCATCATAGAGCTTTCGACACCGAAAGGAGGCGACCTTATACAAAACACACACAAGGGTGAGCAAAATAACTCAAACTCAAAATTCCCCCCTCCTCTCTCTCTCTCCATCATAGATTAGTGGCTGATCCACTTGTGGCAAAGTGGTTGACTATTGAATTCTCCCTTGCATTGGATCTCGTACCAGGCTTTTCTCTTTGTGTTTTTTAAATGTCAACCAATCAGTTTCCTTAACTGACATCAGAAAGCTTATGATCCATACCTCTATAAAAGAAATATTTGTTTGGAGTAATCCTTAGCCAACTATATCCTTTTTTACCATTTCATTGAAAATAACTTATCATGTTATGCACTTATGTGGCACACCTTCATAAATTACTATATATATTGCAATGTATCCAGTCGAAAAGCACACTTTTTGAAGTGAAAGTATACCAATATTGAATATAATGCTTGAGGGGGACTGTGCATAGTTGGAACTACAGCTCATCTCCACCGTCCACTATTAATGCACCGCCAATTTGTGGTCTGCCAAACAAAGAATGTGTATTGATTACGAAGTTTCATACGAGTCGAAAATGGTGGAAGTCCATTGTGTTTGTGTTTGATAGTTGGTAGTTCTTCTACCTGGGCATTATGGAATCAGTGTTTCTAGACTTACGTGGCTAGCGCAATCTTGCGTGACTCACCCAAGTCCACTCGGACACGGGCGAGTAACTCAAGTCTTGCGCACTCGAACACCGGGAACTGATATGATCCATCGATAAATATCAAAGATACAATGTCTTGAAAGATACGGTTTTACAGTTTCTTGAAAAATAAGGTTTTTATAAGACAACCGCTTTTACAGTTTCTTGAAAAATAAGGTTTTGATAAGACAACCGCTTTATACATTCGCACCAATAAATCCTGCTTGAAAACTCAGAGCTGGCACCCACAAGACAATTGTGGCCTGCAAATCCACTTTCGCCATTAAAGTGTGAAATCTTAAGTTCCAAAAATGATGCATTTGAAGTCCGAAAAAAGATTTGTAAAATAGACTACTTTCAAAACTCAAAATCAATTCCAAATCCATGTCCATCATGATGGACATGATGGATTTGCAGACTTTCTTGTGCCAGGATATTGCAGCAAGATTTGGACCTCTTGCTGTATACAGCAACATGGTCTTATGAAGTTCTTAAATGCAAAGTAACAACGATCATATGATCATTGACAAGGTAAGATCACAGGTGTCATCACTGTCCAATCGGTTGACCGGCGAAGATGGGTGAAGAATGAGACCTACCGATTACCTATACAATTTTGGGTCATTTAATTCTCATGGGATCCTTTGTTTCTCCATCACCATTCAATTAATTGGATGTTGATAACATTCACGACCATAGCTTTTCCACATTTCATGTCTGATACTATATTTTTCCTCCTTAAAACATCTCTACCCAGGCAAACATTGAACAGTAATAACATTGAATATGCAATCCAACATAGTATATTTAATTGGTTGAACAAAAAACCTAACGCTTGGGTACCCGAATTGAGAGAACCATGTGCAAATCAAGAAGCATTTGAAATTGAACCTGCTAAAAATATTAATTTTAATCATAAAATTCATCGGATGATGAAGCTGTAGAGTCATCTGCAACAATATTCTGATCTATAGTTGAATCGTTTTCGGTGATGATATTCTGATCCTTCCTATACAATTTAAGGTGATTATGGTAATCCTCCAATTCTTTCTCCATCCTCTCAATGAATTGACTTGTATGTTCAAGGCTCTGCTCAAATCTGTATTTTTCAAGGGCCTGCAATGTAAAATTAGGGTAAAATGTTCAGCAACCACAGACAAATGGCAAGAACTGAGAACAAATTTTTGAACGATAACAAGGCAAGCATTAGAACATATTCTATGTTTGGTTATTTTTACTGTTGCAAATTTGGAATGAGGCCCCGACACCCCTGGCATCTGATTCCAATTTGCCCCGTTAGACTAGGGCGATTCCAGAGTCGGATCTGGTTATATTTAACAAAGAAATTAAGAAAAGAAGCCAAATAACTGGGAGAATTAGGCGATTGTGCGGTTCCTCGAACCGGAATCACCATGCTCCCAATTGCGAGCCAACTAGGGAAATTTGGAATTTGCTAGGCCATTTATAGATCATAGGTTATACAAGGTTTTCGAAGAAGATCTTGCATAGAAACATGAGATTTTACTGTCAATGTGTGCATATATAAAGCTACAAGCCAGTAATAATGCTGTATCGGTAATGATATGGGAGCCCATTTTCTAAGTTCGTGCTTGTTAGGTGCTTATGCTTGTGTTCATGTCACTGCAGATTGTCATAGATTAAATTTTATTTTATAATGGACTACTTTTGGCCTCTCAACATAGTGGCTAGAACCACTGTGGGTTTCAAACCCCAACTTCCCAACATCGTAAAGAAATATCACAATAACAGTCCAAAATTGGGTCTGTCAAAGGACACAAGTGACATTTTCATCGGCTAAAGATACATAAGACGTGGCAGAATAGTGTCTCAAAATCTGACAAGATAACGGAAGCTAATCACCTAACCACATGATCTCAATGAATCTTGAAGGACATGCCCAACCTTGGCTATATAGTGTCATAGGAAGCTCCTTGCAACACTCAAATATGAGGTGATGAGTGAGCAAGAAGCCTACAGAAATAGAAATCACTGAAATGGAGATGAGGGAGAAGAAGGTCTACAGAAATAGGAATCATTGGAATGGAGCAGAGAAAAGCTATGCAAACGCTCTGGAGAAGGAGTACTCTAGAATGGTGAGGAAGGATCTAATGAGCCTTCAGGAAGAGTGTAGGTGTTATTTAAACATAATGCATAATGTAATATTTATGTTAATGATATTTTCTTAGCAAAATAAATTTACAAATCTAATCATAAAAATATAGATCGTACTAAAAACATTAAACTGAATTTTACATAAAATAAAAAATAATGATTTCTCACATATAGAGAGATAGAGGAGAGATTTACAAGTTTGAATTTGATAGTCTACTACTAATTTTTTTGTAATTTTTATAATATTTATCGAATTAATGAATTACCTAGTTTTGACAGGGAAGCATATACATACCACAAACTTTGGTTATAGAAATCAAACTACTGTTTACACCTAATTGTGCAAACTCTTGAGTTGCAAGCATATTTGTCAATTTCATCACATTGAATGCCACATTATTCAGATATAGAAAGCCCAGTATGATGTGAGGGAACAAGTGATGTCATCATGAAAGGTGGAATACCCTGTAGTAAAGCACAATGAAAGTAAATTATAATCCCATAGCCCACAGCTACATCGATAAAGTAGTGGAGCCACAACTATCAAATGAGATGATGTTGTGGAAAGAGTGGGATCCACAAGAATAGTACATGAAACCAAACGTGTCCAACACCCTCTTCATCACCATCCATCATTTTAATGGTAAATGACCTGAATAGACCAAGCACTCCAAACTTCCAAGGTCAATTGGATTATAGTATTACTCAAAGCAAATATTACTGAGTACTTACGTTCTGCTTTGACAAAGTATCAGGAGGTGACATGACCTTTGGCCGCACATAATTCTTTCCTCGGAAGAATATTATAGTGTTGTCGGGTTTGATGTCAATAACAATGCCTTTACTTAGCCTTGCTAGCTCCTCAGCATATACATGCACCTGACCAGGCCTGCAAGGCGTGAAAATAACTTTCACAGTTTCATGCCTCTTCCAGTGGAGATGCATGTTGAGAACTACACCCCCAAAGACTCCTCGGCGGCCCACTGGAACATAATTCTTTCTTTTCTCCCCTGTTCTTTTGAGGTAAAATTTCTCTTCTTCTGTCAAGCTTTCAGGGTCGTAAACCTGCTGCGGAGCCTTTGGAACCTCGAATTTCCTCAGCTTTTCAATTAGCCATTCTTCTTTCCTTTTAGCCTACCACACACCACACAAACATAAAAATGTCAAACGATAAAAATAAAATTAAGATTAATTGAAGCATAACTTGTTAAGTTTTATAAATTCTATAACCACAGCCAACTTATTCTTTACAACCAAGGTGTTTCTATAAATATATATATATATATATATATATATATAGGGCAGTGATTTCATGCAACGGATGTATCATAATATAATGCAACCACACTTCTAGAGAACTACATTTGTGATATTCGTATGACCCAAACTTTTGCACACACACTCTCTTCATCTCAATAATCAATCTTAAAAAAAAAAAAAAAAAACTAATTTGCACCCTATATATGGTCAAAATGAGTCCCCTCCAACAATTAATCTAAACTGTCCATTTGATGAATTTCAAGATCTAAGCGTCTATGAATTCAAAATCATTTTTTTCTTTTTTAATATTTGTTAATCTAATGTTAATAAAATTATCTAAAAATTTTGAAAAGGAAAAAGATCATTCTAAGGCCTAGGTCTAAGCATCTCACCAAAATGGACGGCCTATATTAATTGGGATAAAAAAAAATTCTTTCTAGGTTGCATTGTTAAGTTTTTCTTTTTTGTGATTGTTCATTAGAAAGAAAAGAGTGTATTTTAAAACTTGGATCATACAAATGACCCTAACATAGTTTTTGAAGGTTGTTGCATTATATTACTATACAACCATGAAATCACTACCCATATAGATATATATATATATATATATATATATATATATATATATATACTATGTCAAGATGAATTTCGATTTTCATTATTTCAAGCGAAGATAGATGCCAGGCTATTCCCACAAGCTGAAGTAGCATGAATGGTATTCAAACCATGAAATGGAATACTTCATGCAACCACCATTTCACATGCAATTGTCAAAACAAATATGAACAGTGAACCCACCAACCCTAGAAAGCTTCTTCTTTATTTGTGTAGATGAAAAGGTAATAATTCATAGAACAAGTTATTAATTTGTTTCAATTGTTTATGATAGGTTGTACGAAAAAACGATATCATCTTTTGGATAGAGCAAAAGTCCCATTTTCTGAAGGGAAAGGTTTCTATGCTTCCCCTACAGCATAGAAGTTCTATCCTCCCCCTACCATCCAGCCATCCAATTTTGATCAAGAGAGCCACTCACCGTTTGATCTTAGATCCGACGTCTCAAAGATTTTATTTTTAGTTTTTTTTATACAAATTGTATGAATATGAAATTTGGTACATGCCATCTTCTCATTAGGGCGCACTTATAAAAAATATTAAAAATAATTTTTTGATAAAATATAATGACCAAAATACCTCTTGAAACTTTCAGGGGTATTTTGGTCATTTTATTTTAATGAAAATATTTTTTTTTTTTTTATATTTTTCGCTAGTGTGAGTTTAATAGAGAAATGGACGTCCAAAATATGGTATCAAAATAGTTTATAGAAGAAAAATTAAAATAAATTAGTGTAGAGATGTGACATTGTGACTGAGGCAATCCTAGCCTTTCATTCAAAATGGATGGTTGGATATGGGGGAAGATAGAACTTCTATGCTGTAGGGGAAACTTAGAAAGCTTGCCTTTTTTTGAAATAGATATTAAAAAGGAAATGTATAGAATGAGACCATTTACCTTTGGTACAAGATGGTCACATCATTCTTGATCATTGGATGTGAAATTGGGTGGCGGTAATTATTTCATTGACCAAGCTCAAACTTCAAAAGAAATTTTTTTGAACTGTGTCACACATTCAAGCTATCAAATTTCACATCGGATAGTTGTGAGTGATTGTGACCACCTTGTATCAAAGGTAAATGGTCTCATTGTATACAAACCCTATTAAAAAACACAATAACAATGAAAATAGGTAAGAAACTCACATTTTCTAGGTCCAACAAAACAAATTGTAGGTATGTAAGGAGTTGAATTGAGTATTATGATCTAATGTACTTTGAACGAACCAAAGTCTACTGGGTCACCATCATCTATCAAAATGTCTGGACGATGATGGAGAGTAGGACCCACTGACTCTCCATCACTGTCGATTATTTCAATGGACAGTGATTACTCAATGAACTACAAATTTTACAAAGTCCAGTATATTATTAGTGTACTTCCTTAAAGGGTTATGAAATCGATCTCCATAATTCCAAAAACAAAAGCGCGGGAGAATGAATGAACTCAGAGCAATGTCATATGGCAAACCTTTTCCAGCTTGTATCTAATCCTAACTTCAGGATTTGGGGATTTCATTTTCTTTTTAGCCTTCAAGCGATACAGCCTCAGCTCATTGATTTTTGCTTTCTTGGACCTTTTCTTGTACTTGCGCACTTGCTTGCCCCTTCCTCTCCCATTGACCTTGCTAGCGGGTTCATCGAGACCAAATTTCACAATACCATTCTCTGTTTCCAAGTTGACCAAAGCATTGCTCATAAATCTCTCATGTTGCCACTTCTTCCTTTTCAATGAGAAGTTGGAGGTTAGCATATAACTTTGGCCATGGTGGGTGAAAGATGAAAAGGAACATGAAGAAGATGGAGATCTTTGCACTAATGGGCAGGCACACAAAGTTTGAACAAGTATATTGCTGAACCCTTGCAAAGAGGCCCTGTATAAGCTCAATGAGCTTTAGATAACGCTCCCCAATGTAAAGAAACATTTGATACAAGAAACAAGCACCTGAACCTCAAAAGTCGGAGACTCATCTTCACTACATGATTGCAAGGAAGTTAAAATTATAAGACTACGTTATCTCATTGCTACAATACAATGAAACTCAAATATGCACATCTACAACCATCAATTACAAATTTCTACCTTCCTATCAATTTTATCCATTATTCAATCATGGAACTCTCACATTCACAAAACTCATTCTACAAAGCTGATTTATAGTAACAATTCTTCATGCTTCTTCAAAATTTGAACAATCAAACATTAGTGTCATGCAGTTGAAGAGGACAAGAGGATAAAAGATTAGATTCTTACACTTTAAAATAATACCCACCATTATGAGACTATTCGAGCCTTCAATGTACTTCCTGTTTATATCCTTTGATTCACCAATGCGAGGCTAGAAATTGCACTCAGACCCTCTAATGGTTACGCTAAAATTTGAATATTGAGACCCTTAGAATTTACTTTTAAATACTCTTACAAGCTTGACATTTTGCGCTAAGAAAATAAATTATATCATTGCCATGGTCAAAGCCATCAAAGCAGTTTTATAGCTCTAAGATTCATGTATGGTGGTGTAATTCTCATGCTTCAGTTATTAATAGAGCGGGACCAATTACACAACCAATGGCTAACGGCAATTGTGACCTTCTTGCACAAAAGGTCAATGGTTTTATTTACTTTACCATATAATATATACATTTTATTTTTTTGGCATTTTGACTTGGACCCGACTGGACAGGGTCCGGTTCAGGTACTCCATCGAGTCAGTCCGACCTTACCCGTCCGCACCCCTATTTTCCCTACAAAGTATAACTTTTATCCAGTAACTAAAAATATATGTTTTCACAATAGTCGTTACCATATGAGATCAGTTGCATGTAAAGATTTGCCTTGAGAATTCTTTCTTTCTTTTCTTTCCATTATGTTTTTTAACAGATAAGGACCATTTTAGTTCATCGTAGAGATCTAACCATTGATTAAGGAATTCAACATCAATATAAAATGTAAAATTCTATTTTACGATAACAATTCAGTATCAGTGGTTTTTGGATTCACATCTCACAAAATTTAACACAAATCCACAAAAATAGAATAACTGGCACAATAAAAAGGTAAAACAAGAAAGTTATCAACTTCATCAATTAATACAGAAAAATGAAAAAGGAAAATAATCAACAGATAATTATATATTAGGGGAAATCCATATGGAAATAATAACTAACAAAAAAAACAAAGTGAAAACGGTTAAAAAAGAGGAAAAATTACCTGATAAACCTTCTTTCACGAAAACAGCTAATTAAAAATGCCATCAATCACCATAGCAATAGCTCCATATTTGTTGTAGTAAAAAGATGCGGAAGCGCTTTCTTTTCCAAGAATTTGATAGGTTCTCTCTGCAAAAAAACCAGATGGTAAGAGAAAGCCTAACTCTCGAAGAACAGTGGTAAAAGACTGAAGCTTTTCTGCAAAAGATTAGGGTTTTAGCTAGGGATTTCCCACTTCTTTTCAAAAAGAAATGATGAGAGCGAAAGTCCCCTCTTTCCTGGCATTTTAGAGGGAGAAAGTAATACGATACACGTAAGAAAATTTACCATGTATATGGTGCACCATCAAGCATCCATCGACCCCCTTTGGATGACTGACGGTTGAGATTAGTCATGCGCATTCTAGTTCTCACAATAGGGAGATACAATTAATCTCTATCGTCCATTATCAAAAGCAATGGTAGATTTCGATAGTGTACCATATGCCATACACCAATGGTCTTTGGTAGATTCAAGAACTTGCCCTATATGGCTCCTAATCAACTTCAAATCTCTAAGGCCCGGAGGCTCCCTATCAAGCTGTTATCAAAGTTCAGATTCAACACACCACAAGGGAGAGGTTTCCAACTACCCACCACTCTGCAGTTTCTTGACTCCCAACTTAGCAATTTCATGTAAATTATAAATAAAATTGCAATTTCAAGTTTTTATAGATTTGCTCGATATGCACAATAATAAGAGGCGGAAATAGATTTTCATAGCATTGTAGGGCTTTTCAGCGCTGAAATTGCATCTTCCAATTGGGGTTTTAGAGGTGTTTGTTCGGTTGCAAAAGGTTCACACCTTATATAAACCTTATCCTCCCATAAATTTCAAAACTCATTTTGACATTTCAGTTGATGGGCTATTCGATCAAAGAATGATGGAATTTGAAATTAAATAAAAAAATATGGGTAATATGTTAAGGGGTTGTATACTATGAGAACATTTATCTTTATTACAAGGAAGTCACAATTACTTCTAGCCATTAGATATAAAATTGGATGGCTTGGAGTGTGTTACAAAGTTCGTGAAATTATTTTTGAACTTTGAGTCTAGTCAATGACACTCTTACAACCACCTGATTTGAAATTAGATGGACAAGAATAATTATGACCTCTTTGTACTAAATGTAAATGGTTCATTTGTATACTTTTTCATATGTTAAAATAGTTCAAATATTAAATGTAATTTGATAGCCCTTTTATATATGTTTAGAGAAATTTGGCCAACTTAATTAGATGGATGGATTATTAAGAGTAAGTAAACAATAATATCATGCATTGGTTTGAAAAATAGCTACATCCAGTATGTGACATTACTTCATGCTCATTCTCAACCATTTGATCAATATCGAATCACTACAGGTCTCCAAAGCCTAAACATACATAAATAATAATAATTATAGGAAATAGTTTATATAAGGGTGAGGCCCTAAACAACCAAATTAAGTTGCACATCAAACATTTACTAGAGGAGGTTGTTTTGATGTTTCAAACCCTCAATTCAACTCTATCTCAATGATCAAGAATCACAATTGCATCTATACCCAACCAGATGACATAGAATTTGCAATTGTAGATTTTTTTAAGTCTCTTTACATGGCTCCCTTTGGACCTAGACCCATAATGTCCTCCCTGGAATTTTTGAGCCTCTCTGACGATAGGGCACTGTGGTTAGAGAGACCTTTCACTGAAGAAGAGATCCTGCTAGGAATTGATGCCCTATCCAAGGATAAAGCCCCCGGACCAGACGGCTTTCCAATAGCACCATTTAAGGCTTTTTGGGACATTATTTGTCCTGACTTTAAACTCTTCTTCGATGAGTTCTTCCTTCGGAGTATACTGCACAAAGCAATTAACACTACATTCATTGCTTTAGTTCCCAAAGTGGAAGGAGCAGAGAAAATTAAGGATTTTCGCCGCATCAGCCTGTTGAATTCATCCTAAGAAATACTTGGCAAAGTCCTTGCTACCAGACTCCAACAGGTACTCCCGTCCATCATCTCCTCTTCCCAAACTGCATTCATAGAAGACAGATAGATTCTCAATGGACCCTTAGTGGCTCACGAGTGCATTCGCTCAAGACGCCTCGACAAAATTCCTGGTCTGATCTTCAAAATCGACTGGGAAAAAGCTTACGACCATGTTGACTGGTCCATCTTGGAAGAGACGATGTTCACAATGGGTTCCGGAAACCGGGAGAAAGTGGATGTGTGGTTGCTACTCGCACCCACATTTTTCTATCCTTATCAATGGTCCCCAAGAGGGTTCTTCTTTTCTACAAGGGGTCTTCACCAAGGAGACCCCCTCTCACCCTTTCTGTTTGCTATAGCTGTTGAAGTCTTCAGTCGCTCCATATCCCGGGTGTTTCAGGCAGGACTACTCTCCGACTTCAGGAGCAGTAGACAAGGCCCAACAGTGACTCATCTGCAATATGTAGATGACACTCTAGTGTTCCTTGACGCCTCCCCTAGGGAAGTGGATACCCTGAACATGTTCCTCAATGCTTCCAAAAAGCAACTGGCTTCAAAGTAAATATGGAAAAATAAAAAATGATGGGAGTAGCTATTTCTAATGCCGATATTAGAGGGCTCATTCCTAACTGGGAATGTAAAGTGGAGGACCTACCCACTACTTATCTAGGACTCCCTCTTGGACTCGGCAAACCCAAAAAAGGACAATGGTCCCATGTTATTGATAGGGTGGATAGACGCTTAACAGGATGGAAAGGTCGTCTTCTCTCTATGGCAGGTAAGACTACCCTTATTAAGGCTATGTTATCTAACTCTCCTGTCTACCTTATGTCTCTCTTCCATATGCCTGCTCTCGTGGCTAATCGCTTGGACCAGCTAATGCGAAACTTCCTTTGGTCGGGGCAAGCTCAGAAGACTACATTCCACCTTGTTGCTTGGGATAATATCTGCCTTCCGAAAAACCAGGGTGGTCTAGGTATCAGGGTTCTCAAAAAACATAATCTTGCTCTTTCAGGCAAGTGGTGGCGGCGTCTTGCTACCCAGCTTGACTCCCTTTGGGCTCAAGTTCTCAGACACAAGTATAGGATACCTGAAGGAGCCTGGGTGCCAGAAAATTCCCACGGGCATAACGCCTCAGCGGCATGGAAATCCCTTTCCTCGGCTTTTTCTCTCTTCAAAAAACAATTAAGGTTTCATCCAAGAGAGGGATCCCGTGTGAGATTCTGGTCAGATTTATGGCCGGACTCTTCACCTTTGAGGGAGGCATTCCAAGCTCTCTATTCGTTGGCGGTCAACCAAGAAGCAACAGTGGCGGATGAATTGGTCCTTACAGGTGAAAGGAGAACATGCAATCCCTCTTTTAGGAGAAACCTAGCCGAAGAGGAGTTAACCTAATTCCAGCTACTTCTATTTGGCCTTCACTCTCACTTTATTTCCAACCTAGGGAGAGATGTTATAGTTTGGACGCTAACTCCCTCGGGTGAGTTTTCAGTGGCTTCATTCTATAAAATACTTTCTCCACCCCCTACCTTTCCGGCCAACCCCATCTCTATTGCCTCGAAAGTGTGGGCTACTCTTGCCCCACATAAGGTCCAAACGTTCAACTGGCTAATCTGCTCTCATAAAGCCCTTACTATTGATCATCTTCAGAAGCAAGGGATTCCTATTCCCAACAGATGCGCCTTATGAGAAAAAGATGAGGAGTCTAACCCCCACCTTTTCCTACACTGTGACTTCTCTTTTGAACTTTGGGGAAAGATCCTGCAACTCTTTGGCATCGAATGGGTCACGCCACCTACGGTCAAGACTCTCATCTCCTATGAGATTCATACTCCTTGGCCGAAGGCTGGCAGAGCCCTTTGGAAGGCCACCTTAGCAGCTACCCTATGGAATATTTGGTTGGAAAGAAATAATTGTATTTTCCGTAGCTCGAAATTACAAACTACAGTTCTCCTACACAAGACTATATCCTTGGTAACTTTATGGGCCTCGAACCACAAAGTGTACTCGGGGATACCAAGGACCCAATTCCTTCCCTATTGGCAAAATATCCTCTTCCACTACCCAAGACAACCATAGAGATCCAGCTTTTGGCAGCCACTCCCAGAGGGAACTATCAAGTTTAATTTTGATGGGTGCGGTCCGGCAGGGGCTGAGGCGGTCTTTAGAGACCACCAAGGCAACGTTGTCCTCTCTTTCTCAGAGCACCTTGGCTCCATGGAAGCTCAAATTGCAGAAGCCTTGGCCCTCCTTCTAGGCATGAAAAAGTCTTAACCGTTCTTGGGGTCTACACCTCATTGTAGAAGGAGACTCAAAAAATGTTATCTCATGGGTTAGTAGGACGTCCCCCCCAACTTGGTACCTCACCACTACCTTTGATGAAATTGATCATCTTTGCAGGGATATGGACATCTCATGGCGGCATATGTGGAGGACATCCAACGACTTCGCGGATTATCCGGCAAAAGAGGGAGCTAGTAGGCAACTTCAAGACCAAGCTGGGGTTGTCTCCTTTTTTGCACAAGACCTCCAGCTCAGCTCGCCTCCATAGCCCCTCACATGCTTTGCATAGCCCCCTCATTTTTTGGATTTTTTGAAAGCTTCATGTAATTTTTACATTGGGCAGTCTTATAAGCCCTTTTTGTACATGATACATTCCAGTCCACCCCCTGGGAGGTGAACTTCGCCCCCTCTCTATTGTACACTTCATACGCAGTAATACAATGTTAACCTTCTTCAAAAAAAAAACCCTCAATTCAATCATCTCAACCTCAAGATGGATAGACATGAGGAAAAAAATAGATTTCAAGTCTTGAGAATATTGCATTTTATAATATATTATCTAGACTGTCACTTTTCAAGACTTTCAAGTGTTTATAGAGCTGCTCAAGCTACACTATTTTTGAAGTTTCGAATCAAAATCTTGTTTTTCTAGTGTCATACTAGTTCAAAGGTCCAAGTTTTGAATAATATTACTTTCCTAGTGAATGACTGCTTTAAAACTTGAGGTTCTGAAATATATTAGTTGATTTTCCCACCTAAAGATAAATCTTCAATTATCTATAATTTTCTCTCCATCTCACTCTCTCATGTACTCCTCTCTCTCTCTCT
>NW_006500340.1:732900-758165 GCF_000471905.2 Amborella trichopoda | reverse complement strand
AAAAACATTTTGACCGTTAGCTTCTATTGTTTTTAGATGAAACATCTTCTTGCATCCATATTTAATATGGATGCTTCACTTTTTGGACCGCATTCATATGTAGAAATACAATCCAGTCTGCATACCTCAATTTTTGTGATGTAACCTCCTTAACTTAGCGATCAATCCTGAAGAAAAATGTACGATTGATAATAGACCTAATTTTTGTCCAGTCATATCTATGTTTAGAAACTAAAAATTAGTTTCTTTTTTGAAAAATAATCATACGATGGTTTTATAGTAGATCTCAAATTTTATATTAGAAAAGTCCTATGAAGTAGTTATCCGGTAGAGGAACAAATTGCAAGTTGCATCTCCAAGAGCATGCGATGAAGCTGAAGGGTAGGTTCTATTGAACAGCTTTGCTCTAAGGGTCAAAATATTGGGAGGATAAAAAATAATATATCTATAAAATGAGTACAGCAGCGATGAAGATGTTGAGATGGATGAGTAAGAAGGTAAGAAATGATATAATTCGAAATGAAACCATTCGAAAAAATTTAGGTATGACACCAATAGATGATAAGATGCGAAAGAGTAGACTTAGGTAGGCAGGTCATGTGTGGTGTATACCAAATATAACACCTATTAAGAGGTGTGAGTTAGTTTCAGTGGAAAGCAAAAAAAATGCAAGAAGTAGGCCCAAAAGGACATGGTTGGAAGTAATGATAAAAAATAAATAGACTTATGGTCTCACTGAGGGTATATGATATTTAATAGAGCATAATGGCACCAAGATTTTTGTAGCTGACCCCAATTAATTGGAAAAAAACTAGGATGATGATGATGATCTCTAAGAGCATGCAATATGCTCTCAAGAATACGTAGTGACAACCCTTATCCCGTATTCTTCCTCTTACTCTTGGGGATAAAATTGCAGCGTCCAAAATAGCATTTGAAAACTCGCGATCATCCTATCCAGATTGGGAATTAGTGGTTGATTAACGCAGTTTGTAGTCGGACTCAATAAGTAATCTGGTTACGATTGAACTAGGAATCGGTTCGGCTCCTATGGAACCAGACTGTTAGGGAACTAGGCAATTACAGACCAGCCAATATGCCCCCTACCCACATATTTCATTTGCATAGTTTTTTATTATTACATTTTCAAATTTTTATTTTTTATTAACCAAATCTGACCCGAGAGAGTTGGTCAGATCACCAATATGGATCGGCCATCTGATCTAGATCGACAATTCACAGGTTCAGACTAGTTTCTAGATAGCAAGTTCACCAGAACGATCTAAGCTTCTAAATCACTAGTTCAATATTAAGGATTGGGTGCATCCAAGCAACTCGGTCCAGGTAAAAACGCACCGGGTGGACTCCATTGGGCCAGGTTTGCTTTCAACCAATACCTACCTGATTTGGGTCAAATCAGCCCTAAATTGTATAGGATCCGATATTGGGGCCAGCCCAATCCGTTTATACCCCAGGGTAAAATGGTAGAGCGAGAGAGAGAGAGAGGAGGGGAGAAGGTAGACTTGTAGAGAGAGAACAACATAATGCGTAGTAAAGAGAGAGAGAGAGGGGGGAAGGTAGAATTGTAGAGAGAGAAGAAGAAAATGTTTAGTAGAGAGAGAGAGAGGGGGAAGGTAGAATTGTAGAGAGAGAAGAAGAAAATGTTTAGTAGAGAGAGAGAGGGGGGGAAGGTAGAATGTTGCGGTTATCAGTTATGAGAGTCCAAGTTCCGAGGTACGGGCCTTCGGAGCAGTAGAACAAAGTGGGTCTTTTCAACGTGTCTCATTTCTCCATATTTCTCCTCCCTTTCTCTAGGCGTTGAAATCTTCACACGAACATAGCTTTTAGCTTTGCTTTTTAAGATAGAGATAAAGACTGAAACGGATTAACTTCAAATTCAAGTTATCTCAAAGTTACTTCAAACTTATTCAAGTTATCTCAAAGTTTATTAAAAAATATACAATAATTGTATCTCAAATTTTCTGCCCTTATTGACCTTGTTAAAAAATCCCGTAAAGAATCAAAGTTTAGAGAGATAAATCAGTTTTGGAGAGATGTATCCTTGAGGAAAAAGTTAAAAAATAAATTGGGTGACCTTGAAAAATCTATCAAATAGGTATTATGTTTATCTTATATAATATAACTTTTTTTTCTAATACCATAAGCTGAGCCAGAGGAAAATTGAGATAAAAAGTTAGAAAGAAAGTGGATGATCTTGAAAAAGCTATAAAATATGTTTTATGTTTATCTTATATAATAAAACTTGTTTTTTAATACTATAAAGTTAGCCAGAGGAAAATGCTCAAGAAGATGATTAGTTGAGAGGAAAATTCCTATTTTACCCTCAAAATCTTGTTGCCTCGAGAAAATGGATTTAGAAAAAGAAAATTGGTTCATCCGGGCTGGACCGCATTTTGAAAATTGGTTCATACGGGCTAGACCGCATTTTAAAGATGATGCAAGTAGGTGTTCCATCTAAAAATAATGGAAACTAATTGTTTACTAAAATTATTATTTCTAGTTTTTAAATTTATTTATTTTTTCATATTCATGATCTCCATGTTAAAAGATTATATGTCTTTAAAAATTAAGTCCTACAATCTACCTCAAAAATATATTCGTTAAGAAGCCCACATTTCTACACATGCGGGCTTGGCCGCATAGAAACCGGGTCCTTTAAAAAAGGAAATGTATTTCCTAGCGTGAAGAAATTTTATAAAGCCGACTTCAAATCTTGCCAGGAAATATAGTTTTGAGAAAAATGAATTCTAAGTCCTCAAAAATGGTATGCCTTGTAACATAATCACCTATTTCAAGTGTGGACTGAGGTTTGTATATCGTAGCCACGTTATACTATACAAGTAAGGCGCAACTTTTAATTTTTTTTTTGAGATACAATTCCACCGTTGGAACCCTTATGATGGTTTGAAAATCCATGTTCAACGCTAACCATAAATTTAAATATTGAAAACGAATAAATCTATAAACATTGTGAAATCTTGAAAATATACAATCTTGTAACTTGATACAAAATGAAGTATTGTTTGTAACTTGATACAAGATGAAGTTTTGAATTTTTTTTTTTCTTTATACCATATATACATCTAGACGACGAGATGATCAATTTGGAGGTTTTCCACCTTCATGACATTTTTTTCTATTAGAACTTTTGATGTGCACATTACTTTTATTATAATATAATGTTCCAACCTTATATAAACTTTCCCCTCAAAGTATTCACATATGCACCTTGTTTATTCAATTGCAATATCAAGGGTGAGAATGTATTGTAGGACATCATAAGAGTTTTCAAACATATAGGGCCTAGTACATGAATGGTAGTTTTTTTGGTGGGTTTCCGATAGGGTTGTCAATTAGGTTAGGTCAAATCAGGGACTCAATTGGTTGGTCCAAATAGGGTCTGAATTTGGGTCCAACTTTGTGTACCCAGAAGGCCGGGTTCTGGTCCAGATGTACAGATCCAAGAATCGGGTTAGGTGGGTTCCGGTACTAGTATGGACTTTATCATGTCAGCTCCAGTCGGGCTCAAGTCTAACTTGCTATTTACTATATATAAACACATATGTTCTATTACAAAACGTATTTAACATGTTCTTTATAAATTTTCCATTTGGGACCTGACCTTGGTTTAGGTCCCATCAACCTTGACCCAACCAAGACTTAGACAAGTTTGGCTCTTACCTTGGACGAGTTAGGTCGAGGCCCACCCAGACCTGACCCATTTATACCCTTAGTTTATGCGATGCAGCTTCAATAGAGTTGAGAACATGACCTGAGCCGCAAAAGCACAAATCCATATAGTAGGGGTGGGAATGTTTTAGGTTGGGTCTAGGTTGACCCCGACCTAAACTGGGCCTGGCCTGACAAGATTTGAGCTAGACCAAACCTAGACCTGATCCAGATCCAGATCCAGATCCAGATCCAATCGATCAAAAAATCTAGGTCCAAACCCGAACCTCGTCGGATCCACGGGTCGACCAAACCAATTCCCACCCTACCACAGTCATTTTGTACTGCCTAGGCAACACGTCCCTAAATGCCACAGCACAGGATATAACGGTGGGTCATTTTGAAAAAAGATCAGGTTATCATTGTCACTATATAAATTTAAGTGTTAGAGGATCCGTAACGGCGGGGCGAGTGGGGTCGATACAGCTCTTCACGTGGGGCCCACACAATAACTAAATTTAAGCAGATTTAGAGGGGATAATTAAAGGATTAATACCGAATTTAGTGGGAAAGATTTAAACATATTAATTAAAGGGTTTAAATCGTTTTTCAATGAGTTGGATTTTGTGTAATTATTAAAAAAGGAAAGGGCTGTTTTGGTCATTTCTCATTTGGGAAATCAGAGGGAAGAAGACTTTCTATAAGCGCGGGAAAAGGGTCTTGGACCGCTGGTTAAAAGTTTTCCGGCTAAATTTCCGGCAAAACCTTGCCAAAAGGTAATTTTTCCACCAAAAATAACTGCTCCATAATGGCTTAGAGCTATGTTCCCGCGAAATTTGGGGTACCCAAGAGCTACTTTCTTAACATATTCAACAAAAAGCATCCAAAAATCGATAACCACCTTCGTGATTTTCATTTTTAAAAATTATAAAAAAAGCCCAATAACCGAATCAAAATAAAAAAGAGAATAATCTTAAAAAGGTAAGATACCAATTTTAATTACCAATAGTGGTATTTTGTCACAATTGGATACCAAAAACCAGTAATTGAGCAGTTTTGGGCAATATACACTAACCCAAAAGCGGTTTCACACTGACCGAGCATTTAGGGGGAGAAAAAATAAAAAATGAAATAGATAGGAAGATAAAAAAAATGATTTAGAGAGATAAAAAGATAACCATTAATTTGAGCTGAAAACCATTTTTTTGCGCTTAAAAGCAGTGGGTCTTTTAGCAATTAAGATTTATTGAAACCACTAGTGTGATTTTATGTTCACACTTTGAGATTTGAAGTAATCGCATTTTTTACCCAAAAGAGCATATATAAGATACAGGGTGGATAATGATGAAGATGGACATATCCATATTCTGGTTTTTGCGGTGATTTTCCGGGGCACCCAAATCAAATTTCCGGCATTCGTCGTTTAATTGAAAACCGCGTAATGAGATAATTATGTTTAAATAAAAGACGGTTTGTTTGAGGGAAATCAGCTCAATTTTTAAGAAACTTGGAACCATTGACTGAGGTAAACCCTTGGAAATTGAATGCATATCCTAAGTTTCTAAAAATGGGAAATCCTTTCAATATTTATTGCTTTTTTATTGGTTAATTCCCGGGGTATCACCGATAAGAATCGGGAGGAAAATAACAAAATTCCAAAAAGGTGAATTTTGAGATAATTATAAAAATTTTGCGATATCTATCTCCAAAGACTATTTTACCCCTATCTGGTCCCTATTTCACGGCATTGTTATCGAGAGCTTTTTATTTAGGAATTTAGGGTAGGGTTAGGATCGTCATTTGTAGGGTGAGAGAATCTTAAAAAGTAATTCAAAAATTTGAGTGAGGCAGAAAAATAAGGGAACAGGAACCGGGAACGTGACAGTCAATCCTCACAGTTGAGGAGCACCTCTCTTTCTCTCTCTAACTCTACCCCTCTCTCTCTCTCTCTATAACTCTTTTAAGTCTTGTTTCTCTCTCTTCTTTTCCATTCTCTTAGTATTCTCCACCTCTTTTTTGTTCCTTTGTGTGCCTCTGATCAGGTCCTGTGATTTTCAGCTCCTTTCTGTAAGTTCAGCTCTCTCTCTCTCTCTCTCTACACTTACCTTTCTTCCTCATCTAGAAAAGAAAACCCAAAAACCGTAAGTTGTTTTTCAGCGAGAACTGGGTTCTTTGAATTGTTTCAAGCTCTCTCTCTCTCTTATTCCTCTCTCTATCTATTCCAATGGTGGACTGTGAATGCATCATGTAATCGCCCGCCTAATATTTTATTACTCTTGAAATCCTCAACAGTAAATAAATATTATAATATCCCTTTTGTTCTTTTTGAGTTTGATTCTGTGTCATTCTCTGTATTTCTCTCTCTACTGCAGCTCCAAGGGATTTTCTCCATAAAGAAAGCTATCTGAGAAGAAACTTCCATGGATCGCAAAAACTCTGATTCTTCAGCTTCCTCTGGTTCTGGGGACAAACCGAGTTCCATTGATGGAAACCAATCGACCTCGAGGATGAAGATCAGGATCAAGGTGTCGAAGAAAGCAGACTCTCAATGTAAAACCAGCTCCCCTGAATCAGTGACTTCTCAGATTGATCAGGTCGGTGGAGCTTCACGCCATTATAGCTGCAAGTTCTGCAACCTCAAGTTCAGCTCGGAGCGATCTCTTGGAGCTCACGTCAAAGCCCATGAGAAGCATTCCAATTATGGTAAGTTTTTGCAGCTTCTTGAACCAGTCATGGCTTACTTCTTTCAAGCTCTTTTCCTTATATGGGTTCTTTCTGAACTAAGATTTTGTGATATGGGGTTCTTTTCTTCTTACCAAAGTATTCTGATATGAGTTTTGTCTAATCTAAGTTTCATATTTTGGGTTTTTGCAGACTTCACTGATAGTGATAAGATGGGCTTGGAAGATGAGAAAGGGAGGATAAAAGAAGGTTGCAGAGGAGAGAGAAAAAGAACATTAGAGGAAACAAAGAAGAAAAACCAACAGGAACCAGTTTGTACTCTCTGCAAGAAGACTTTTCCATCTTTAAAGTCGCTGTTTGGTCACATGAGGTGCCACCCCGAGAGAAATTGGAGGGGGATTCAGCCTCCTGAGAAGCCTGTATTGGCAGGAAAGAATGAGCGAAAGATGTTCAAAATTTTCAGCAATGGTGAAACCGGTAAGCTGCCGGAAAACGTCAGCAGTGGCTCAATCAGCAATGGCTTGTCAGGAAAGAATGACCGAAAGATGTTCAAAATTTTCGGCAATGGTGAAACCGGTAAGCCGCTGGAAAACGTCAGCAGTGGCTCAACCAGCAATGGCTTGTCAGAAAAGGTCAAGCACTCCTGCAGCAATGGTTCCGCCAGGAAGTCCTCGGAAAGTTCGTCGTATCAAACTGATGCCACCATTACAGAAGCAAGCTCGAAGGAACATGATCATCTCTCGCCTCTCTCAAAGCGTGATCATCTCTCGCCCCTCTCGAATTGGTCGGTCACTGGATCGAGAAGAAGGAATAGAACTATAGCTGAAAATAAAAATTTGCAGAGTAATAAATTTGAGGGAGTTTTCACAAGCAGTAAAGAAACTGAGGTTGCTTATAACTTGCTCATGCTTTCTGAATCAATACCTCTTTCTGAATCTAAACCTCCTCAGAGAAATTCAGGGGAAGATGAAATCATTTCGACCCGCCATGATTCAAAGAAGAGGAAGCTTCTCCTTGGAGTCTCCTCAACTAATAACAGAGAGGAGGAGGTAAAACAAGAGAAAGCTCAAGATTCGGTAATTGGGTCTGAAATTCCAGTGTCCGGCGACAAAAAACTCCCGCCGGAAAGACAGGGGAGCCATATATGCACTTTGTGTCACAAAAGGTTTGATTCGGGTCAGGCTTTAGGTGGACATATGAGGAGGCATTTTGACAGAGAGAAGCATCAAGCAAAGTTGAAAGCTCGCCATCCTCAGGTTGAATTGGGAAGAGAGAGAAAGAATGGGGAAGGAGAAGTTGAATTGGGAGGAGAGCAAAAGAATGGAGAGAGAATGGAGTTTATAGATCTTAATGGGGTGATGCCTATCGAAGATGAGGATTTGGGATTTGCTTTCAGTATGGTGGAGGTGGTGCCTGATTATGGTGCTTATTTGAGCTCTAGACTCAAGGAGAGAAGCTCTTTTCATGACCTTTGAATCATAAGTTTGGAAGATGAGAGCATGGTTTGGGCAATATTTCAGTGTCTTTGAGTGGGGAAATTCAGGAATTTTTGGGGGTTTTGGAAGGAGTTGAGTGATGAATTCATGAATTATTTTGGGGGAAAGCTCCATTCCTTTTGGCAGTTATTTACTTATTTAAGCTGACAAAATTATTGATTGATTTAGTTTATGGAAGTGAATCTAGTTAGTCTCTGTAAATGTGCTGCTTCTGGTTTACAGTGTGGGATTTTTTTTGGGTTTTACAGATTAATTATCAACCCTTTTTGTAATGGAGAGTACATGAATAATATCTCTCTCTGCAAGTCTTTTGGTTTTGGCAGTCCATGTACAGTGCTATTCTTATTTCTAGAATTCTGAAGCCTATTTTAGTCCTGCGTTTTGGTTATTCAGTCGCCACACTCAACTGGTCAAAGAATAGTATGGGTTTTAGGTATCTTATTTTCTTTTTCATTTTGCCTTTTTCTACTTGTAATACTTCTTTCTCTCTCTAGGTATCTTATGTTTTGTAGCATACTTGTGGCTTGATTTTTAGGTTATTTAATCGAATGCGAGATTGTATAAGGTTGCAACTTTAAACGATCAAATTAAAGCACACCTCCAAAATGTATCATAAATATAATTCTAATGTAAGAATTAAATTAAAGCACACCTCCAAAATGTATTATAAATATTATTCTAATGATGTAAAAAATTCTTGAGAATCTATTTTGATATCTAATTGTAAAATTTTAAACCCTAAAAATGATTCAAATCAAATAGATATATGAACGCTTGAAAATTTTGAAAATAGATGGTCAGATAAGATACACTATTGTTTTTTTCCTTTTCATATTCAATTAGAGAGTTTTCTAACATCAAAAAACCATTTTATGATGGATTTTTTAGATGCACGTTAATTCTGCATTTTAAAGTTGCAACCTTATATAAACTTTTTCCTTTAGTCGAAGCGATTAAATCGTCGCACTAAAAACACGTTAAGCGATAAGCATGAGTTTAATTCTCTCTCTATTTTTGGAAATTCTGGTACCCACCTAAAGAATTTATCTCCCCATTTTTTGAAATCACAAATGTTTTTAGATTCTCTCACCCCAACTCTAATTTTGATGAGAATGAATTTTCCTCTCCTTATGAGTGTAATTCCAACTCTTGAAATTACAAAGGCTTTTCTATTCTCTCTCTCTCCTACTTCCAAAGATCACACTGAATTATCTCTGATGCACCTGAATTTCACATACACCTCCTCCTCTCTCACTACAGTCTCTTATTAAAGCTTCAAATACACCTCATCGCGCTCTCTCTCTCTCTCTCTCTCTCTCTCTCTCTTATTAAGTACTTCTAATACACCTCATCTCTCTCTCTCTCTCTCTCTCTCTCTCTCTCTCTCTCTGTAAAAGTCTAGTTCATGCATCAGTTAGGAATTAAGTCTCACTTTCCTTTGGAAAATTATTTCATGCGGGCTGGACCGCATGACTACATATGTGGCCCAAAAAGTGTAAAACATCTGTCTTAAAGATGGATGCAAGTAAGTGCTTCATCTAAAAAAAGTAGAAGTTAATGGTCCAAATGTTTTCTTACTAGAAATATTATTTTTAGTTTTAAAATTTTACCTATTTTTTCATATTCATGATCTCGATTACATGTCCTTAAAAATTAAGTTTTAAAATCCATCTCAAAAATAGATTTATTAACAGGACCGCATTTCTACATATGCGGTCGTATATAAACTGGGTCCTTTTTCTTTTGTTTAGTCTCTCTCTCAATTAAATATTGTTCATGCATTACTGAGGAGTGGTTTTTGTTGTGTTTAGTCTCCCTCTAATTAATTCTTTTGTTTAGTCTCTCCTTCTCAATTAAGTCTTGTTCATGAGGAGTGGTTTTTGTTTTGTTTAGTCTCTCTCTAATTAAAGTCTGGTTCATGCATCACTGAGGTGTGGTTTTTGCTGCGTATTAAGGTGTCATTTCCCTTTTGTTGTTGCCTTGACTGACTCTTCAAACTTCCAACTGAGCATTGTGAGAGAAAAGTTGGTTTAAGCTCCCCTACGGTTTCTCGTGAGCCTAGAAAGCTACCCACCAAATTATGACTCTCTTTCTCTCACTCTCACACACACACTCTCATGTTCACTCTCATTTAGGGGTGGCAATGGATCCGACCAGGCTCGGGATCCCACCTCGGGTCTGGATATTGGTTTAAATTTTGTACCTGAAAGATTGGGTTTAGGTCCAAAATTTGGACCCAAATACTATTCGGATATGGATCTAGGTCCAACTAGACGTGGCCTGAATAATATGGGTGTATGCGGGTATTCATAAATGTTGCCAATACGTTTGTTTTTTATGAATTTCTAGTTAGTACATAAAATACAAGGAATGTGGGTATATGTGTGTTATTCATAAGGAAAATTGTTTCATGTGGTGGGGACTGCATTTCTACATTTACGGTCCTTGAGGTATAAAGCATCCATCTTAAAGATGGGTGCAAATAGGTGGTCTATCTAAACACAATTGAAACTAATAGACCAAATATTTTCTTAATAGAATTATTATTTTTATTTTTTAAAATTTATTTATTTCTTCATATTTATTATCTCCATGTCTTTAAAAATTAAGTCCAAAAATCCATCTCAAAAGTAAATTTTTAAGAGGTGACTTATTTCTACATGGACTCATAAAAACCGTGTCCTATTCATAAATGTTGTGCAATACGGTAAATGTTGCCAATAATATGGGTCTCACATAAACAAAGGCAATAGACGCAACGAGTACTCTCTCCCTCACCACACTCTCTCTCTTAAAATTTCGTGCCGCCTGGATTGGGGGATAAACTTGGTCCAAAACAAAGAAATCGCTCGAATTGCCTAGAACCAGATGATTCACTCAGACTTGACGACTTTCTAGTCTTCAATTTTCTCCCTCTCTCTCTTGAAAACGTTTTAGGGGAATCTTGAGTACTGGAATCGGCGAGCCGACTCGGAATAAACACCACTTCTTCTATTGCTAATTTTATAATAATTATTTGAATTAAAATTAAGAAAATTATGTAAGAGGCCCAGAATGCAGGATATAAACATGGAAATGTTGCAAGTATTGTGTGTGAGAATTGAATGAGAAATGTGAAATGGGACTACTTTAGGAGTCTATGAAAAGAAGCCAAAAAAGTGAGCTCACTTTGTCCAAAGAAAAAATTTAGTAGGAGAAGATCTTCTCTGTCTCCAAAAAGAAACTACTCTCTCTCACCAAAAAATTTACTCCATCGAATATCTCCTTAAGCGCTGAATCATGGATATTTTAAGAAGTCGAACAATTTTGTATTCCCACCAAAGCATACTGTCCATTTATTTCCTCAGGTAAAACCTAATTTAACAATCATTATAAGATCTAAAATTTAGGGATATAACATCTTCAATCTATATATTAATGTCTTAAGATTAAACTATGCGGTAAGATCTAAGTGTTCGAAAACTTAAATTTCAAATTTTTTTTTAAAAAAATAAGAACAATTGTTTCATGCAGGCTGGAAAACATTTGTACAATATGCATATAAAGCATCCATCTTAAAGATCAATACAAATAGGTAGCCCATCTAAAAACAATTGAAACTAACGATCCCAATATTTTATTAATGTAATTATTATTTTTAGTTTTCAAATTTTATTTATTTTTCCATATTCATGATCTCCATGTTAAATATTATATAGTTTCTAAAAATTAGGATCGAATTATATTTCAAGAATAAATTTGTTAAGGGGGCCCGCATTTTTACACGTGCGGGCTTGGCCGCATGTTAACCAAGTCTTAAAAATAATCGTCTAGTGATTCTTAGGTGGTGTACAAAATTTCTTATTTGAAAAATTCCTCCCAAGTTATCTATCCCAGGGATTAAATTTATTGTATGCTTCCACCGGACTATAATTTACATACTTAATTAGAAAACATTAAATGTATAAAATAATTTTAAAAATATCAACTATTTAATATGTCACCTATTTATTAATGGAAAAAGTTTATGTAAGTTTGACACCTTAAAATAGAAGACATCTAATTGATCATTTGGACATTAAGAAGTAGGGAAAGGTTTCTATACTTCTTCTACACCATAAAAAATCTATGCTTCCCCTACCATCCAGCCATCCAATTTTGATCAAGAGAGCCATTCACCATTTGATTTTAGATCTGATGGCTTAAAGTATTTTATTTTTAGCTTTTTTTATACAAATTGTATGGATATGAAATTTCGTACGTGCCATTTATAATTGGGGCGCACCTATAGAAAATATTAAAAATAATTTTTTGATAAAATATAAAGACCAAAATACCCCTTGAATTTTTCAATGGTATTTTGGTAATTTTATTTTATTGGAAATATTTTTTTATATTTTTCACTAGTGTGAGTTTAATAGAGGATTGGACATTCAAAATTTAGTGTCAAAATAGTTTATAGAAAAAAATTAAAAATAAAATAGTGTAGATACATGACATTGTGATTGGGGCAATATTAGCACTCCATTCAGAATGGAGGGTTGGTTAAGGGGAAGTATATAAGTTTTGGAAAAGCTTTCTATATTCCCCCTACAACATAGAAGTTTATCTTCCCCCTACCATCCAGCGGTCCATTTTTTATCAAGAGAGCCACTCACCGTTTGATATTAGATCCAACGTCTTAAAGTATTTTATTTTTAGTTTTTTTAATACAAATTTTCTGAATATGAAATTTGGTATGTGCAATCTTCTCATTGGGGTGCAGCTATAAAAAATATTAACAATAAAATTTTGATAAAAAATAATGACCAAAATACCCCTTAAAATTTTCATGGGTATTTTGGTTATTTTATTTTATTGAAAATATTTTTTTTATATTTTTTGTTAGTGAGAGTTTAATAGAGGAATAGACATAAAAAATTTGGTGTAAAAAAGGATTACAAAAAAAATTAAAAATAAAACAATATAGAGACGTGACATTGTGATTGAGGCAATCTTAACCCTCCATTAAAACATGGACGGTTGGATAAGGGGAGGATAGAACTTTAATATTGTAGGGGAAACATAGAATGCTTTCCCATAATTTTTATGCTGTAAGGAAGCATAGAAAGCTTGCCCTAAGAGGTATAGATACGAAGAAAAAAAGAGATTTCAAATCTCAAAAATAGTACACTTGGCAACATTATCTAGACCATCCATTTTCAATATTTTTAAGCATTTATAGATCTACTTGATTTGAAATATGTTTAAAGTTTGAAATTTTGTAATTAAATATAAAAATAGATTCTCGCATTATCTTGAGAATTTTTTACCGAGGTCGTGGTGGTAGCACCCCCACACCCTAGTCATAATGTAGTTTTCATTTCCACCTACACTACCCCACTAACACCTTAAAAAGTAAACTAACTCCTAAACTATTTTAAAAATGGGTAGAGGCTTGTCTTCTCCATTGAATGACCCCTCAAAAAAAATTTGCATCTCATGATAAACGTTGGATGTGTACCTTGCTTTCATTGTTAGGGTAAACCACACCCTTAATTAATATACTATTAAAATATCAACTACTTTAAGTCATGATTGTCAATTATTTAATGAAATTGATAAAAATTTACTTATGACATTAATTATTAAACATTTAATGTATTTTATATTTAATATTTAAAAAAACTATCAAAATACATCTGCCATGAGTTGAAATAGTTGAAAATGGGTAAAGTGTTAAATAATCAACAAGTTAAACGTATTTTGATTAATTTTTTATATCAACTATTCTAACTCATTTTATGAGTTTTAAATTAAATAATAATAAATGAAATGTTAAATAATTCATATCTAAATACTTTCGATAAATTCGCATTAAAAAGCACCTCACTTTTTATTTATTTTTATGTCATATCTGCTGAAATTTCGGCATGAAATATTGGCATGCCAATCACCACTAAGAAGGTAAGGATGGTGACCGCCGGCCATTATTCACTGAAGAACAATTGTTTCATGCGTCGGGACTGCATTTCTACAATATATGGTCCAGAGGTCTAAAGCATCCATTTTAAAGATGGATGCAAATAAGTGGTCCATCTAAAAACAATTGTAACTAACGGTCCAAATGTTTTCTTAATATAATTATTATTTCTAGTTAAAAAAAATTATCATATTTATGATCTCTATGTTAAAGATTATATATTCTTTAAAAATTAGGATAAAATTATGTTTAAAAAATATATGTATTGCCAAGCTTGCATGCTAACTGCATCTTCCACTGAAATATCGTCGAAAAAATAGCTAACAAAAGCAATGCATAACCCTACATTTTCATAAGTAGGCTTACGAAAATTATGGTGAAACTTTCTCCTCTGATTAGGGTGGCCAATATCTAATATGCCAATATCTAATATTTTTACTTTATAAGGGTATATTTAGTTTTTAATATTCATATTTCCTTTTCTTCTTTGGGGTGATTTAGTTTCTCACTTAGACGTTTTTTATGGGTGTAGTTTGTATAAGGCCAAGGCTCTAAACAATCAAAAGTAAAGTGCACCTTCAAATAGTGTGGAAAGATGTTATTTCACTAATGAAAAACTTTGTGATGGCCTTATCTATAAACACTTTAAAATTTTGAAAATTGACGGTCCGAAAATGTAGTACAACATGCATTATTTTCAAGACTTGAAATCCATTTTTTTCTTATATCCATATATTTTGAAGTCGAGCTCATCAAATTGAGAATTTTTGAGTATCGAAACAATCTCTTCCGGTGATTCTTTGAGGTGCACCTTAATTTGATTGTTTAGGGCCTCACCTTTATATAATTTATTCTTTTTTTTATTGAATTTTTTCTCTCTCTTGAATGTTTGATTTGGCTTTATCTTAATTCTTCACAAATATCCCACTTTCGTAATAATGTACAATATTTTGCTATTTGAGATGTCACTGTTGGTTCAGTGTATATTTTAAACTTCATTCGTGTTTATCAGGTTAATCACTCCCCTTAATGATGAAGATGAAATGGAATATGTGAGATGAGTACTTGGCCTCAATCTAAATCACGTTTTTTTTTTTTATCATTTCCTTATAAAATAGAAATTCAATGCTTTTTTTAAAATCTTGTAGAATTTCTCTCGCTCTTGTTGTCGATCTCTTATGTGGCATATGCCAAAAGATCGTACATATCAAGAAGCGCAATATACCCAAATTTAAGTACGATCCAACTTTTTTTTAAGAGATCTCATAAATATTTAGATTGTAATTTACCCCATTAATAAATGGGCGAGCTTATATGTGTCCACACACATAATTTAAATGAAATTTGAAATTGATAGCATTTGATATTGATCTTTAAAAACTCAAAAACCCCATTTACTTTCTTTTTTGCTTTTTTTTTTGGGAAATATGTTTTATTTTCTTATTTATCTTAATTTATAGAAAACTTGATTCACTATAATTTAATGCATTTCAAGACCGATATCTATTTGATCTTGATAGTAAATAACCCCATAATTATGTTTTTATTTCCTTTTTTATCTTGATCCTATAAAACCTCATAATTCATTGGACATGCTTTTTGTGTATCACTACACGTCTATAATTTTAAAAAAATATACAAAGAGGCCATTCACTTTTAGCACTAAGAGGTCACAATCTCCAATCGAGAGTGGTTGTTAGCATATATTAACTACACTCAAAGTTCATGAAAAAAATAATTTCTCAACTTTGTGACAAACCAAGGCATCTAATTTGACATTTAACGTTTTGGGAGAAATTGTGACCATTTTGTAAGAAAGATGAACAGTCTCATAATTTACAATCCCTATAATATAAGGAAAAATGTTTTATGAGTCAGCGGACACGCTAACTTGCTTGACTTACAAATGTTCATGTTTAAAATGAACCTCTACAACTAAAGATTTCTATCCAATGTTCATGTTTAAGATGAACCTCTACAAGTAAAGATTTCTCTCCAATGGATAAGAAGAAAAAAATTACAAAATTATTTTAATATTTTATTTTATTTTTTATTTTCACGATTATCATAGTATAGATCATGGATCTCTACAAATTTGGGAACAAGATCTATATAAAAAATACGTACTACAAGGAACCCGCACGAGAATAGTATGAGTCGGGGGACTAAAAAAATTGTTTCCATAACTCAAAGGCATCTTAAAGCGCGATAGTTATTCAATTAAATAAGCCGATCAAAATGTCACACATTATCACAACTATACATTATATAATAAATTAATGTAGAACAACATATAAAGGTATTCCTAAATTAATCTTTCCATAATTTTCATTTGTTAGTAGGTTCCAATTTGCCCTCTATTTCTCTCTCATCATTTCCATCTTAAACCTAATTAGGAAGAAACCGATATTTTAAAAAAAAATGTATACATTGAAACTATTTGCTTTTGATATAATAAAGTCACAATTATTATCAGTCTTTAAATGTAAAATCGAGTGATTGGAGGTGTGGACATAAAGTCCTAAATAAAATTTTTTCACATTATGATACACTTTAAACCGTCATATTTCACATCTAATAGTTAAAGGTGATGGTGACCTTTTTATACAAAAAATAAAATCTTATTGTATACTAATCCTAATATCAAAACATTTTGAATATTTTTCTCCACTCCAATCTAAATCATATTCCCCTAATTGTTTAACTTACCTCAATCCTAATTCCTATGAAACCCCATTATTTAACAAACATAAATGGTCGTTTTGAATCTTTTCTCTCTCTATCACCATTTAACAAAGGGGGAGACCCAACAATGATTCAAGGCAAAAAAAAAAAAAACACCAACTTCATTTAATAAACAAATTACACAAGCCAAAAAAGACATTCGTCTCTCAAGTGGGTACGGTCCCTTGATACTGGGGCAACAGCTGCGATATGAACACAGCAAATGCAACACAAAGCAAAAACAACTGTGAGAAACAACAGACGCCAAGCTTACACACCTTACACTGCAACTTTAGAACCTCCTCTCTCTCTAACAACTCGTTGCAAGAAGCCTCCAATTTCTTTGCCTTTTTCTCCAATCCAAAAGCCTGCACCTCCTTCTCCTTCAACTTTGCAACCACTAGAGCCTGCTCTGCAATCAAACTTTCCTTCTCCTCCAGGAGAGAGAGGGAATCGAGAACCGATTTCTCGAGTTTTTGGGTTGTTTTCTTCATCATCAGATACTCTATCTCAGCCCTCATCTTCTCCTCAAACAGAAGCTCGAGCTCCAGTTCCATATCTCTGTCGAGGTTGCTCCCCATTTGATTTTCTGGTGAATTTGGCCGAAAGCTGTTCCCTGTTGGGTTTTTAGATGAACCTGTTGCGTTTAAGAGGGCTTCAAGCTCTTGAACTTTGACATCTTTGGCTTCGATTGTTGCAGATGCTTGTTTTAATTTGTGCCCTAAGAGAATTATCCTCTGATTCAGCTCAGATGAACCAGATTCAACACCAGAACTGGATGGTTGAGAATTGGCTTCCTTTCCGATTTCACCCACTTTTTCAATTTCTGCAATTAAAGCCCCAGCTATATCAAAATCTCATTAAAAAAGAATGCAACAGTAAGACTATCTTTCTACCAGTTACAAGATACAGTTATCCCCCTGCCAGTCAATGAATACAGAAAGAACCCCAAAGATTTTTAGGGGGGAGATATCAAGATTCATAAAGTTCTTTGGAGGGAAGATACCAAGATTCAAAAAGATCTTTACGTGAAAGATATCAGATTCAGTTGATTTATTAAATAAAGTTTAATATATTTTACTGCAGTTAGTAGACTTCGATAGCTTTGTTTATCAACATGGCTAATGAACCAAATATTATCAACTATTATTATATCTCCAAATGTTTTCAAGTTAAAATTGTAATTAATTAATTAAATATCATAAGACCATTCAAGTTAAATACATTCTTCTAAAAGTTACCATTTCCTTTTCAACTAACTTTCTTAAATTAATGGCAATTCTTATTATATAAATTTAGAAATGGAAGGCATATAGCGTGCTCCACCAGTAGCACTTACTCCCTCAGGCAAGAGACTTGCTTAGGAGGATTTTCTCAGTTTAAAATTTCCGGATCCACTTTAGAATAACCAAATGAGTATTTTAAAAAAAAAATTGAACAACTAAAAACACTCGGACTCATCCGTCCAAAATATAGGATGCTTTCTGTTCAATCTTAAGACGTTATTTTTTTTCCTGTTGAGATGGGCACTAGTTTAAGGAGGTTACATCTCCAAAATTTGGAGTCATAAAGTAACTCCTAGATAAGTTTTACCCAAGGGAGCGAATGCACATTATGCTCCCTAAGGAGATTATTAGGTTTTACCCAAGGGAGCGAATGTACATTATGCTCCCTAAGGAGCATGTAATCTTTGGCATAGATATCTATCTTACAAAGCTTCCTTAGTCCAAAGAAAACATTAAAAAAAGAAAGAAAAGACTTTATTACCTCGAAATGGACAAGCTAAAGGAGTCATAATTTTCAATTAGTCCAGTATAAAAAATCCTATGATACCACAAGTATGGTTCAACGAATCCCAACCTACAGCAATTAGGGGTTTAGTCAAAGCTGAGGAGGGCCTCAGCAGGCCATTATTGACTCGTGTAGCAGACTCATTCAATAAAGGTGAATAAAATCTTGTTTACAAATAGGATTGGGCATCAGCTTGTCTGTTGAAGTTTAAGCTTGAAACCTACAACTGGACTGCACCCCCCACATCCCCCCCCAAAAAAAAGAAAAAAAGGGAAAACCTGAACTCGCGGAGTCAACTTGAGATATTCAATACTTGACTTTCATAGCCAGAGAATTTCCTTTTAAATAGTGCTTTTTGGTTAATCGAGTGACAAATGGCCTCTTCTAGACCGGTATCATTGTGGTTGCATAGTTGTTGAGCTGGGTTTATTCGGACATCAATTTTTAAAAATTTTCACATAATATTGAAAAACTTGCAGCATTTTCTGGGTTTACTGTTTAACTCATTGAGGCAACAAAATTTTGGCAATGTTCAAGTCAGCCACTGAGTTCGAATTTTTAAACAACCAAAACTATAAAAACAACAAGGAAATCTTTAAAAATTAAAAATATTATGTAATAGAACCAATTTCAAAATGAATACATTCTAGGTATGGCTCCAATAGGTGATAAGATAAGAGAAAGTAGACTTAAGTGGGCTCACTATGTGCAGCATAAACCCAATACAACACATATTGAGAGGTACGGATTGGTTCAAGTAGAAGGCTCAAAAAGGGCAAAGGATAGGCCCAAAATGATATGGTTGAAAGTAGTGAGAAAAGATATAGTGACTTGTGGCCTCACTGAGGGTATGACCCTTGATAGATCAGAATGGGTGGACCAAGCTTTGGATTTGTGTAGCCAACCCCAAATAGTTGGAAAAAGACTCTAATGATGTTGATGAGGATGATGTAATAGAATCAATGTATTATGATCATAAATTCGTTTGAAATATCATATGAGAGGCCATAGAAAGAAGAAAATGACAATTATGATAAACTAAAAAAAGAAAAAAAATTCAAAGAATATGTAAAAAAACTTCAAAATGTCATAAATACCATAGGTAAACTGGCCACCAACTGGTTTGAATTGGAACAACGCCCTTAGAGCATGTATGGGTGACATAGATGGCTGCCCTCTTTAGCTTTGAGGGTGGTCATGGGCCAGTTGCATTTGTAATAAAGACTTTTGAATTATCTTTTGCTCTAGTAACTTCTTTCTATGCTACTTATAGGGACCATTCAGGTCATATAGTTGACACTTACTACTGCCACATCTTAAATTGCCCCCAATTTTTTATTTTCTACATGTTACGACACCTCATAAGTCAATACAATATGATTTGATGAATTAAACTTACCAAAGTCTCAAGCTTATCGAAATCATATATTTGAGTTCAGCATATGTTTTATATATAAACTAATTTTTTTACTAAATTAGGCATTTAATTTGATGTAATTTTTATATTTTCTCATTGCTATACTTAAAATATAATTTTATAATATAAGATAATTTGAATATATGCAGTCCATTTTCTTTTTCTGGGATTCAGACACTGCCTTGATGGATCAAATGTTAAAAAATGCAGCAGTATTCCCAGGTTCACCCAACTCTGATATACCCACAAAAAGAAAATATGCATTTTTTATATTTCTTTTGCTAATATATGCATTTCTTACATCTCTTCTTAACTTTTATGACATAAGTTTCAGTATTTTTCTTTTCTTTTTTCTTTCTAATTGCTCTCAATGGATTGGACCAGATCCATCATTTTCAAGTTTGTCGACCAGTTCTGGCATAATTACATACTCGATATATGCATCAACCATTGAGAATAGTAAGGTATGATATCTGTCACACAATACATGCTATTGTAGTTTCAGAAAAGACTAGCGTTTACAAGCCCAGCTAAGAAAGGACAACAGAAAAATCAAAATTTCCAAACAGTTAACTATGTCCCATACCTAGCCAAACTAATCCTACTGCATTCACATTCATGTTTAGCATTATACCTTCCCTGATATTTTCAAATAATTAAAACTACAGTTACCAAAGGATTGGGTGTATGTCAAAATTTAATTAGGCAAACCATGACTAGGTTTGTGACTGAAATTGTTAGACCTTCCACATTAATGAACAAAAACATTTTCAGGACAAGCATAAGTTAAGAAAGAACATAGGCCCAAAACCACCAAAATGCAAATTTAAAGGTGGCTAATAAAATGTGTCTGAGACACACAATTCCTACAAAACTGTCTTTATGAGCACCATCCTTGGAGCACAAACTAAATTTGACTGATATTGTTTTCACATTACTAAAGTGGCACCCAATACGTATTTTGCATTGCAGCCAAAATAACCTATTTTCCATAGGTGAAGTACTGTGATGACAAATACTGAGGAAAAACAGAATCTCAAACAAAATTTAAGCACAAACTAAAACTCATAAAAAACCTGATCAATTTAAGTTAAAGATTACCCCAACACATCATATAATTTGAAACTTCATCTTTTCATCAAAATGAAATGATAATCAGCTGATGTGCCTAACCAGAAGACCCGTATAGACCATAATCAATCACCTAGCTTTTGGACGTCGAGGCAAAACTGAAAGGATTGGCCTGGTAAAAGGAGATTTCCCACTGCTAAGTGGCCTCCATCCAATTAGTAGAATGAGCTTTTTTTTTTTACCAGTAATTCATCATTTTGAGCATTCCAAAACTCTGAGTTATAAGCATAAAGGCAGCAACCTTGACAAACCATAGATGAACAGAGAACGTAAAAATTAAGTACAAAACCATCTAGCAACCAAGATATACATGAATGGCCAAACAAGGAACTATAGCCAAGACTAAGAAGAAAGTCCAATAGAAATTAGTGACAATGAATTCCTGCTCGTAAAGAGAACACAGAACAAGAGGCTTCCAAATGGTTGTATCTATCCCACTCTCTCAAACCTACATACCCAACACCCAAAAGAATAGAAGAGAACAACTAAAGCACAACCTAGACCCCTTCATATTCTAAAACAAATCAGACAAACCCAAATTGAAGAGGACTTTCTGGCATGAAAGAGCGACACTACCCAAAAAATCAAGGCATCGTCCTCATAACAAAATCCACAGAGAAGACAAAAGGCCTAAGACCAGCTAAAACAACACGAGTTTGATATCTCTTAATAACACACAAATTCAAACCTGTCAAATATAAATCCCACAGTGGCGGGGAAACCTGAATGCATGACAGAAATTCACACAAGCAAATGTTATGAGAACTAGTTAGATCCTATTTCTCAAACATAGTACATTACCTCAAGAGAGTTGTGAACATATAATGATGCATCTATAGCTACAGCCTAATTTGATTGACATACTTTCATGAAGCCCCAATTATAGTGAAGTCAACTTTAGTTACCAAAATAACCTTGGAGGAGAGGGTCACTTTAGCAACATTAAATAAACAAAATGAATTGGATGACTTAAGAAACAAGAAAAGAAGCAGACCTTTCTCAAGGGCTTCTTGCGCAGCCTGGAGCTGAATGAGTGACTGCTCTAATGAATCCGGGTTGATTTGTGGCAGATGTTGCCCATTCGAGTGCCCCTCAGAGCCCCCCACGCATTCCTCCTTCTCACTCTCTCTCAACTCACAATCAATTTCACCTCCATTTTCTTTAGATTGAGAACCACCATGACCTTCATGGATCATCTGGGAACCTTCACCACTCTGATGCTCATAGCTTGCATTCTCCTCGCCATAATTCAAAGACCATAGGTTTCTTTCCATCTCAACCCACCTCCCATTACTAAGAGCACTGAAACTACCGCTTTTATAGAGAGAATTACTACTTGCTGAAGCTCCAACCCCGAACAAGCTTCGCAAATCAGACTCCACACTAGATGAACCTTCCTCCTCAACATGGTGGTTATCTATATTTGCTTTCTCCTTTTCAATTTTCCCACTTTTGGAACCAGCTCGATCCGCTCTAAGCTTCTTACTAGCATCGACCAAATCTTTGCGCTGAAGACTCGTCCTTTGAGGATTACTCCCCATAGTTCTAATTGGGGTTTTCAATTTCTCTTTCGAAATGAACTTGCTGCTAAATTCTTTCATGCTGGGTTTTGATTTAGAAACACTAGCTGCTGTAGAAGACTTGCTACTTCGATCCTCACTATTATCAGAGTCACTACCAGCTACAAATATGGCTTTACCAGGAGCCAGATTTAGACCAAGTGTAGAATTTGCAGAGCCAATTGAGCCCTCACTCTTCACCTTTTCCTCATGACTTAAGACTTTAACCGAGCCTGCTTTGATTTGTTCAACGATGGAGAAGTCTCGCTTAAGCACTCTATGCAAATCTTGAGATGAATCTCCATCTTTTGCAACTTCTCTCTTAATTCTCCTCCATTTCCTCAACCCTGCTCCCTTTGTCTTGACATCGGACCGGTCCAAAGGCGACCCAGTTTCCTTTCCAGTGTTTTCGATGGAGTTCCCTCTTTCTCTCTCTAAATTATCATCGCTTCCCATTGATTCTCCCACATGAGACCCAGTACTATTTACCGAGGTCTCGACGCCCACCTTCTTCTCAGGACCATGGTTAATTACAGAATTCGATCCATTTGTTTCTTCCTTTCTTCCACTGAAATTTTTGGGGGTTTTTGGGCTTTCTTCCCCTTCCTTTTCTTCTTTGTCTCCCTCGCTAGAATTTATGGGATTTTCGGCACTTTCACCTAAGGTGTGATCATTTTCTCTCTCACTCAAATTCTCTGGACCTTCGTCCACTGCTAAACGAGAACTGCTAATCTCTGATGTGCTTTCATTGGAAATCTCTAAAATTTCTTCCTTTTCCTCATTTCCTCTCTCACTAAAACTCATGGGATTTTTTCCAGGGCTTTCACCTGTGCTATCGTTCTTCTCTCTCTCACTAGAACACATGGGGAGTTCTGGGTTCTCACCTTTGTTGTCTTGGTGGTTTCTCTCACAAGAATTCATGGGATTTTCAGGGTTCTCACCACTGTTTTCATCGTTCTCTCTCTCCTCTGATCTAGATCTAGGAGACCCATCTCCAAAATCCATGTGTAAAGCCAACAAACAAGCTGAATTTCGACTGATCCCTCTCAATTTCGATCTCCAGCCACTCCTCAGCTCTAATTACCAAAACCCATCAACTTTGATTCATGATTCACAGATTAAAAAACAGCAAAATTAATATAGAGATAAAGGCCCAAACGTTGAAAAGAAATTTAACCATTCAATCTGTACGTATTCATAGAATTATAGAGAGAGAAATGTACAAGCTTTCATACCTTGTTTTCTAGGGTGGAAAGGGCGTGATCGAAACCTAGAGAGAGAGAGAGAGAGAGAGAGAGGAAGAGAGAGAGAGAGTTGAGTTGGCAATTTCAGCTTACTGTACAAAAGCAAAATGCTATGTCTCTAGACATTCCATCCTCCGAAAAACAATTAAGAAGTTTGTAGAAAGCTACAACCCTATACTATTGAAGTAAGGCGTACCTCAAAAATCCTCTATCACATATTTTGATCATAGGTAGCAAGTTGGCGAATAATAAAATATCGGCAGATCAAAATATCGGATAATAAATTGTATTATTTCAAAATATGAAAAAAATCAAGTTAAAACTACATATCACCAAATAAGGTAAATTATAGAATCGTGAATATTTTGGATTTGGTTAACAAAACAGTGAAAAAGTAGGATATGTAAAGATGACACAATATAGGATTATGATTTATAGATATATTAAAGCCATTAAACAATAATTTCACAGCCTTATTAGTATCATTGGAATAATACTTAGACTATTTTTTGTTGAAACTTTCAATAAATCCAACACCAATGTTTACTTTGTTTTCACAGCATAAAACATATTGTAGATTTATTGCGAATATAACTTGAAACAACAACAATAATACTAAACATAATAACTAATTAGCAGTCAACAAGTACTGTGAACCAAGGTATATGATTATTATTTTTCAAAAAAGAAAACACCATCAATATAGGATTGTATTTAATTAAAAATAAACACAAAGACCCAAATATATAAAATAGTGGTCCATCCAAAATGCTATGTTGTATTCAACAATGAAATAAAAAATAGAATATGAAATTAATCAGACTTCTCTAAATATAAAAAAAAACAAGAAAATGCTTAAGCAAATTCAAATCTCACATTAAATTCCTAGCTACCTAAATCTTTTAGAATCTCTCTCTTGCTCTTTATAAAAACGTTATGGGTTTAAAGAAAAATGGAAAAAATAGTTTTTATTGGGTTATTCTTCTTCTAATTCTACCTATTATTTTGAGATATATGATTTTTTGGATTACTTTTTTGGGGGAATATATTGATTGTATTTTTTCATACATTTTTTTTAAAGGAACTCATTAGTGAAATTTTTGATGAAATTTTTTGTTAAATCAAGATTCTTAATTTAATCTCATTGTTAATGTACTTATCTTTAAACTACAAACCTAGGGGAGTTTTCTTGACTAGTTTCCCAAGGGCGAAGGGGATTTTCAACTCCCTCCTATCGGATCCCTCAGCACTCCAATGCGCTTTTCTCGAAAATTCAATAATATTAAGTTAATGAAGAAATAAAGTTAAAGGGAAGAAGTTTGTATTTTTTTGAAAAAAATAGTGTTTTAAATGGGAACTTGTTAACTATGGTTTCGACATTTAGAAACGAATTAAATGATCGTTTCGACCTCAAGATGTGTGAATACGAGGGTCAAAAAAAGAAGAAATTTCAATTCTTAAAAATACTCCATCTTATAATAAGCTATCTAGACTGTTGATTTTTAAGTGTTTATAAATCGGCATGAAATATACTATTTCTTAAATTTGAAATTTTATAAAAGCTCTGAGTTAGAAGTTACATCTACAAAT
>NW_006500340.1:675843-732880 GCF_000471905.2 Amborella trichopoda | reverse complement strand
GTTGTAAAAAATTCTTAGGATTATCTTAAAATCTATTTTCATATCTAATTTAGTAAAATTTTAAAATTCTAAAAATGGTTAAAATCAAGAAGATTTATAAATATATGAAAATCTTGAAAATAGATGGTCTAGATAATGTGTTGCAAGATGCACCATTTCTAGGACTCAAAAGCTTTTTTTTTTCATAGTTATACATATCGATATTGAGATGATCAATTAGAGGGTTTTTCAACATAAAACAATATTTCCCATAGATTTTTGAAGTGCATATGTGATTCTACATTTTAAGGTTGCAAACTCAAACGAACTTTTCCCTTTAGATACCTTACCTAAACAAATAATGCTTAAATTAGTTGTGTTAATGTTTTTAAAAAAAAAAAAGAAAAAAAAAAAGAAGCTTAAATCGTATTGAGGGGTAGTATAGAAATTAAGCATTTGAGATGGCGCATGCGATGTACGTTTCATAGACATGAGGTAGCTTGGGCCATATAGGTCTTGTCATGTAACAATGGGATAATTGTTTTTGAAGTTGCATTTTATGTTGCCAGCTTTTGAAAATGTGTGTCAAAAAATAATCAAATTACCATAAATGCCTAAACAAAGGCATCTACTAGTTTGGAATCCCAAAGGGCCTAAACACAAGGCATCTAGTACACAGGCCCACTTCACGGCCCGTGAGACAAACCTAGCTTATTTAGGCTTTCAAGACACCCTAGCTTATTTAGGCTTTCAAATGTTGAACATATTTTTTTTTACTTAAATATATTGATCATGATATTTCCCCTACATCATAGAAGATATATGATGTCTCTCACGTACACCGATTGTTTGATATGGATCCAACGCCTTACGAGCGTTTTAATTTAGCTTTTTTTTTTTTTTTTGCAAATTGTATGAATATAAAATTTGGTATGTGTTATTTTCTCAATGGGGCACACTTAAAAAAAAAATTAATTTTTTTTATAAAATATAAAAATCAAGAGTAGTTTGATCATTTTATTTTTTGGGATTTTTTTTTTTTTTTTTTTTTTACGAGTGCGAGTTTAAGAGAGGAGAACTCCCAAAATTTGCTGTCAAAATATATTCTAAAATTTTTTTAAAAAAAAAACTGAAATAATTTAGACACATATATTATGATTGGGGTCATCTCAGCAGTCTATTCAGAATGGACGGTTGGATAAGGAGAAATATATAAGTTTTATGCTGTAGAGGAAATAGAAAAAGCTTGCCCTATATGATATTATGCTTGAAATAAGTGGCACGAGAAAAATATTTGTTTTACCCTGCATGTTCAAGACTTCAAGTATAAGATCGCAAAACTCTTCTTTTTCCTTTTTTTTTTCAATGAAAATCTTTGTTTTGTAGTGGTAAGTTGGCAGGAAAAAGAGTATTTTTATTATAAGAGGGATGGCATTTTTACGCCTCTTTATTGAGGGTTAGCAATATGGAACTCATTTTTTTCCATTGGAAATCAATTTTTGAGTTCCTAAGTTTGACATGGAAGATGCATTGTTGTTATTGTTGTTGTTGTTATTACTTTTGAGTTAAACGGCATGAAAATGAAGCTATGTTCATTGTTAGCAACAACAAACTTACCATTTTTTCATTGTAAATCCATGTTTAATATTTGCAAATCTTAAACAACCACGGTAGGAATCATTTGGCTATGTCTACTTAGGTGGGCTAAATTATTGAAATGTCCCTATTTATTTAAAGTTGTCAATCTAAATTAGGGCAATCTAGTTATTTTCCAAACATATTTTTAGAGGGGACACTGGAGTGAAAAAAACATAAAAAGGAACCATCATAATGTGAAATTGGATGGTTTTGACTGCTTTAATGATTTTGTAAGGTGATTTGGACATTTAAATTATATTTATTTTAAACAGTGTTGTTGATGGACCAGGTTTGGCTTAGCTAGCCTTGGCTCGAGCCCAGCCCAAAATAGTTTATGGCAGCCTCGGCGCAAAAATTTAGTTTCTGTGTCTGTCAAAATTTGTAATAACTAGGCTCAAGCCAAGCTGGGACCCACAAAATCGTTTTGGGCTCTATATAAATGTGGAAAAATATTTATTTATTATATGTAATATACTTAAATAAATTTCAAGCCAGACTAGCAAGAGGCAACCCATTAACAGCCCTAAGTACTTAGAATATGTTTTTGTGTTTGGGACAATAGTTGGTTACCTGCTACAGTGATTTACCTTCTTCTAGTTTGAGGGCCTCATGAGAATTTGTCTGTCTAGAATTTTGGTACATATTTTCTTAAGCCCGATGAAGAAACTCATGAAAAACTTTAAATAAAACCTTGGACGATGGTTTTTTTAATCTCAATGAAGACATGCCATCCATTTTTATCCATTTCATAGGTGGAGAGAACTATTAAATATAACATCTGATTGTTAGAGGTATGCTATTGACCGTGTTCAAAGTCTATGAAATTTTTTTTCAAAAAATGTGACACGTTTATGGCCACTTGATTTCTAATCTAAAAATTAAAGATCATTTTGATCATAATTTTTTTGTTTTGTTTTGAAGATAAACAATCCTGAATATACAACCCTAAAAATTAAGTATTTGATGAAGTACCGCATAGAATGCCCAGCTTTCTAAAAATGTCAGCAATAATTTTGGGTTTTCATGATAGTGATGGTAAAGCTATTTGATTTTCACGAGCCTTTGTTGAGGAAATACTTCACACTTTTTTCCATCTTTTGCTTGTAACCTTTCCAAAACAAGAAAACCACCTGAATCATAAAATAATAATCTCTCTCTCTCATAAAAGCATAAACAAAAGTAGATTTGGGGATCAAGGACATATGGCCCGCTTGAACTTTTAAGGATACAAAGAAGATTCATATAACTTTACCAACCTACTTGAATTCACTACACATTACTTAAAAAATAAGGACTTACTTTCAGCATCTCTCTCTCTCTCTCTCTCTCTCTTTCTATAACCTAATAAAATTTTTGAGACTTCACCCAATCAAAATCCATTAGACCTTGTTTTTTTGTTGGGTGAGGTTTGTATAAGGTGGCAACCATATACTATTGAAGCAAGGTGCACCTCAAAACTATGCCAAAAATGCAATTTCAGTCACAAGCCTTGCAATGATATGAAAATCTATTAATGCCCCCAATTATGAAATTTAAAGTTTTAGAAATGGCGACGATCAAGCAGATCTATAGACACTTTAAAATCTTGAAAATGGACAGTCTGGACAATGTGTTAGAAAATAAATTACTTTTAGGACTAGAAATCTATTTTTTTTTTATGTTTATGAATCTCCAAGTCTTTGGGATGATCGATTTGAGGGTTTTTCTAGCATAGGAATAACCTTCTTTAGTGGGTTTTTTTAGGTAAACCTTACTCCGTATAATATAAGGTTGGCACATTATATAAACATTTTCTTTCTTTGTTTTCTCTCTTGTTTTCTTTTTCTTTTCTTGCACCTATTAAAATATTTGGGCTTGTCATGAGTGTACGCGAAGTACCCATAATTAGAGATGAAAAGGTTTGCAAAAGTTTGAGAGGATATTATGTTTTTGGTACAAAAAAATCATGATCAACTTTTAACTGCCATATTTGAATTTGAAATGGATTGGTTGGGGCTAGGCTGTTAAACATGCTCAAAGTAAAAAGAAAAAAAACGAGAGGAAATTATTAAAATAAACATTAAAAGTTGATTTGTTAAACATTTTACCTATGATGTGATTTGATAAATTTCAAAACTCATTTTGATGTGTCATTTAATGGATTATTTTAAATTTGATTAAAAGAATGATAGGCTATTAAGAAAGGATTGTATACCATGAGATTATTTATTTTTGTTATAAGGTGGTCACAAATACCTCTAGCAATCTAATTTCAAATTGAACGGTTTGGGGTTGTGTCACGAAGTTTGAGAATTTTTTTAAAAAAATTTGAATATAGTCAATGACACACTCACAGCCATTTGATTTAAAATCCAACGGACAAAAAGTGATTGTGACTTCATTCTACCAAAAATAAATGTTCTCATTGTATTACTTTCCTATTAAAAAATATGGGGTGAATTTTAAGTAGCATAAATCTTACATGTAGTTTAATAAATTTCCAAAATACAAATTGTTTTTCGGTGGGCCAATACTTCTTTGGGGAATTAAACTTCATTTTTCCAAATTACACGTCTTTGATATAAATAACATAAACAAATTAAAGCAATCTTATAACCTTTTCCAGAATGACATTTGAGGGGTTTACATACCCTAACGCATGTAAAAATGGTGGTGTGCAGTACTCATGGGTGGGCCTGAAAATCCCTTTTCTTTTTTTTATTTGAATGGGAACTCCTTTTGATACCTTTTCGTCTTGTGTTTTTCAAAGACTTTAATTAGAAAAATGTGATCACACTTTCTATGCTTGTTTGTATCACATCTGGTTGATGCCAAAATGCATTCATGTTGAGGTTGTATTCATGTCTCAGTACTGCTGCTTGATATTAGCATCCCTTCTTGTATATGAATGTTTAACCCCTAGTTTGGCTGTTACACATGTTCATCTCAATTTCCGTATTGAGTTCTCATTAAAATGCGACGCTTTTGCCTTTAAATAGAGATCTGTATTCGTATTTTTGATTTAATCATGATGTGCCGGTGTTTTCCGAGTGCGTACACACCTAAACCAGGTTAAAATTTAGCATCCAAAGATGCCAATAGGACTCATTCTGGCTGTCACTTAAATAAGAAGCACCAGAATATATGTTGGAGCAGCATGGATTTTAGAAGGAAAATTACAGTCCTGAAAAATAGACTTGCAAACAGTCCTTTCGGTTTTGTGGTTCTCAGCTCTCCTCGACTTCTCAAATTGCATGTGACTAGCATTTAATCCCATGCAGCACAGACAAATAATTTAGGGCCTCAAAGACGTGCCATGTTGCACCTGGGACGCAACGATAAAAGACGAGAGAGATGGCGAAAAAAATTAGCCTACTTCCTTTGATTGAGTCTTCACTTAACCTACTCAAAATATATAGTACCAAGTTTATTGAAAACTAAAAGTTACTTCTATAGGTAGACTAATCTAAGAGACAATTCACAAAAGAAAACTTCTAGTGTCTGCAAACAGGCAATCCCAAAGTACTCAAGAACAATGCCTCAACATCAGGTCTGCCACAGTCCTAGTTAAGGTTTCCAATACAACCATAATGTTGATTATTGGTTACAAAGTAACATTATTTTGACATTAGAACATGGAAGCAGTTGAACATTGAAAGAGCCATTTCACTTCTCCAACCTCAGAAATATGATGAGAATAAAAATTAGGAATGAAAATCGAGGATGCCCATCTCGTCGTTCTTCCGATTTAAACAGAGATAAGAAAACAATTAGTGATAAAAATCAGGGCCGCTGTGATCCATGGAGATAGTACATTGCGTACGAATCCTTGTCAGAGAATTTTATCCCCTTCACTGGGTGTCCCTCTCCCCAATTGAACGGTATTCCAGGCAGCTGTTCCCTCAGGTGGGTATAGCATGCTGCACTTCTCCTATGCCAACCACTCTGTACAGGGCTCACGAGTTGATCTCGCCTCCCATCTTGTGATGATGCAGTGGCTGTAAAGTCATGGGACTTGTCCCAAACTAAGCATGCCAACCCCTCACTGCGGTCCTTCTACTCATGCCCCTGAAGTGCCTGGACCTGTGCGAATGTCCCAGAGACGATAATTTCATGTGACATCTACGACTTCTCCCACATTGCAGGCGTGTTTGATAACAGGAAGCCGCATCTTCACTGAATAGTAGCACTAATGAGAAGTGCTATGTTATTATTCATGCTGCTGCTTCTGAATTAGTGTAAGATAAGGGGAGCCACAGCTTTCATGCTCCCCCATAGAAGCCACCACTTCTGAAGCTCGGGAGTATGCGTCTTCCCAAGCCGCATCTTCCACCACTCAAGAGAGCAATGCATGTTTTGATGCTCTTGTTACCGAGATTTGGAAACCAGAATTAGAGTTTCCTCACTACTTCTGAAGTAGTGATAAGCCCTTTGTGTTTCATGTGCATTCCAAATTTATATCTGTGAAAAGACTTTTATAAGAACCTAGTCTACTTAGAAAAGAGTGTGGTTTGTATAAGGTTGAGGCCCTAATCAATCAAAGTAAGGCGCACCTTCAAATAGTACTGAAAGATGTTAGTTTCAATATCAAGGATCTTTTTAATGGCTTGAAAATTTATTTTTATCCCTAATTATAAAATTTAAAGATTAAAAAATAATGTAGATCGAACAGATCTTTGCACACTTAAAATCTTGAAAATTGCCGGTCTAGATAATATATTACAAGATGCATTATTTTCAAGACTTAAAATCTATTTTTTCTCGTATCCTTACATCTTGAGATTGAGATGGTCAAATTGAGGGTTTTTTTTAGCATCGAAACAAATCTCTTCTAATGAATTTTTGAGGTGCGCCCTTATGTAAACTTTTTCCCCTAGAAAATCCGTTGAACCTCAATTCTTGCACACATGAAGCTCTTGCCTAATGAATTCATATAAAAATAGGGGGAAGATGAGTCCACTAGTTTAGGTTCATGGATTGTCCCCATATAAAAATAGGGGGAATATGAGTCCACTAGTTTAGGTTCATGAATTGTCCATTTAGTGGGAAGAAGTAAGTCTACGCGTTTGAAAACTCAAAATCCATATTTCTTTTTAGAATTGTTTATTGGGAACTTAGTTAAAAGAACCATATAAAATAACAAGACCTTAGTTAAACGAACCATACAAAGTAACAAATCTAATGATGGATGAATCGACTACTTTTACATGGTTTTGTAAGGTGGTTTAGCCAATTTAATATGCATATATGTGCGTGTACATACACCATACGGTCGTCCAAATAACGTGTTCCGAGGTGGACTATTTCCAGACTCAATTTTTGTTTTTTTTTTTTATACTTCTCAAGGTCAAAGATGATTAATTGAAGCGTTCTCTACGATACTAATAATATTGGACTTATTGGACTTTTGAGGTGCATCTTACTTTTATAATATAAAGTTGACGGTGTGGAAAAAAATGCTAGCATGATAGGATATTCAATCCCTCCAATTAATCTTCTTTTCCAACAACAAACAAAAGAAAAGGATTCATAGGTCCCCCGGGACCATAGTTTGCACGGTAATAACCCTACCAAAAGCTCATCAAAAACTATGTTGGCATTTATTGAGAAGGATTGTGTATTTACCTTTGATATACGGTCACCATCACTAAATAGCCTTCAAATGTGAAATAAAGCAGTTAAGATTGTTTATTAATCTCGGATAAAAAAATTCAACTTTGAATGGAATCAATGGTACACCACTAATCGTTAGATTTCGAATCTAACGGTTTGAAATGATTGTGAACTTCTTGCACCAATGATAAATGGTCATATTACTATGTCTCAAATATTATGTTTTAGATGACAACAGAGTTCATAATAGAATGAATGTCAGGGCATCAATACAATCAAAGGATGAGGGCCAGATTATGGTCTTATGCATCCAAAGGACTAGCAAAAAAATGCCTAGATCAAGAACCCACATTGCCCATAAGTCTATTATGGGAGCACATATTTCGAAATGATAGCCTTTATGTAAACATCTGAAATTGTTCATACAAATGAGACCCGAGAAATTATTAGTTCATCGGCATACAACACAAACCAAATCAAGAACCACACAGCCGACCAATCTAAAAAGCTTCGAAGTATGAGTATTTGATGTTAAACATACAAAAGGCTTGCAGAAAATTCAACGTGCGTATTGGGTTTCCTTCTCTCGTCTCAGTTCATGGCATACTTCTGAGTCCAGGCTCTTGCAGTCTCCTCATACCTGGATCTCTGGTTCTTGTAGACATGGGCGATCTCCGGGACGAGAGGGTCATCAGGATTAGGATCGGTGAGGAGAGAAGAGATAGAGAGAAGGACCTTTGAAATGGTAAGAGCAGGGCTCCATTGCTCCTTGAGAATGTCAAGGCAGATGCTACCATTTGAGTTTATGTTGGGGTGATAAACCTGGTTTTTGCAAGGCAAGCATTAAAAAAAAAAAACCGAGCTAAGCAAAAAATCATTTGTTTTAAGTGGCAGGTGAATGGAAACAGAGAGGACAGAAATGGACTTACTGTGACTGTGAATGTGAATGTGAATGTTTGTGTAGGGAAGAGATAGATAGCTAGGCCATATATTCACAATCAAGTGTGGTTGCGCACATGTTAATGTGAATGTGAACATTTGTGTGTAGAAAAAAGATATATATATATATATATATATATATATATGAAGAGAGAGAGAGAGAGAGAGAAGGAGGGGGTAGTAGGTTTTTGGTTTATTGTGTGGGGTGGGGGGGGTTTAAATCATGCACAATTTGTCACGTACACAGATCTGCATTTACTTGAACAAGGAAGAACATAAGCATTGCAGGCTTATAATGATTTTTGTGATAGAAAAACTAGCAGAGATCATAACAGTGAAAAAGATAATGTAAGAATTTTATAGTCAGAAGAGAAGCATAGAAGAATTTTTGAGTTATAGAGGTTGTAACCAAAGTGCTGGAACAATTATTGTAACCCAAAAGTAGTGCTGGAACAATTATTGTAACCAAAAAGTAGTGCTACAACAATAGTCAACTTCAATAAATAAAAAAACGTTCAACTCATCTACCACAACTAGTATTATTTTTATTTTATTTTATTTTATTGAAGGAAGTTTGTACCCTTATTGACATGGCATGACAAAGATAATACTATCTTGGAGCAATGTAGATCAGAAAATCTCATCAGCATATATTCATAAGAATATGGAGAGGGAACTACTCCAAATGCTTAAGGAAATACCATGAAATTTAGTATTGAGAGTCTATCAGCAAATTCAAAGACCAAATAGAAGTATTGCAAAATGAGACCTTATGAGGCCCACCAAGTTTTCCTTGACAAAGAATCCTTCATTAAATTCCATTCGAACTAATTCTCTGCTGACTCTTAAGGAGGACTGAAGAGAAAACACTTCATTAACCAAGAGAAAGAAATAAGATGGCAGGCAAGCTCACCCCAATTTTGCATTTCTCTGCCAGTTTCTATATATCTGCCTTAATCACACCAAAACTCTTACAAACTATTAGAAAAGTAGACTATGATATATATTTATAGATAGTAATGGTATTATGTACAAAAACAACTCGTATGTTCTATATTATATATAATCAGGCATACACATATATTGAGATTTTCAAGCAAATGATGTGCCATATATCCATCAGAAAAAGTATATGCTATAGTAACTTTGGTAACTCAGTATATGTGATGCAATGTAGGGCACGGCCAATTGTATCATTTTAACCTCATTATTACATCCTGAATTCCTGATTATATTTTTGCTATAGCTTTTTTGGAAATTTAAGCTAATATCCCCTATTTTTTGTACGACATTATATATAATCAGCCATACACATATATTGAGATTTTCAAGCAAATGATGTGCCATATATCCATCAGAAAAAGCATATGCTATAGTAACTTTGGCAACTCAGTATATGTGATACAATGTAGGGCACGACCAATGTTATCATTTTAGCTTGATTATTACATCCTGATTATATTTTTGCTATATCTTTTTGGGAAGTTTAAGCTAATATCCCCTATTTTTTCATAATTAAAAATCTATCCATAACATAATATGTTGTTATTTACGCTTATGTCCCCATTTTCTGACTTAGTTTTTCCCAAAATGCCAATGGTTCGGACTTTTAATATCCAAACGTAAAGTATTAACAAATCAGTTCAAAAATTGTAATTCCAAAATCGTTCTCTGTCCACATTTTGGTATGAAGTTTCAAAATCTAAACCAATTTTTGAAAAAACAAAAAAAAAAAACCAAGAGATAGGGGGAAGAGATGGGTTATGTAGGGTGAGTATTTGGGTTCAAATTCTAGAATGACGACAAAATTAAAACAAATGAAAAATAAAGACATGAGTGTTAATTACAACATATTGGGATAGATTTTTAATTCCAAAAAAAATGAGGCATATTAGAGTAAATTTCCCTATCCTTTTTTAAACATGTTAAAAAAAATAATTGAGATAAAAACATGTAAAATTTATTTAAAACATGTTTACAAAAGATACACAATGAAAAGGATGAAACAAATAGTGCAATGGTGTAATTCATATATGAAGGCATATAATGCCAAAAACCAGTGCCATCTCTACGAACCTATCGGTCAGCTGACTGTCTACTATTATATTCCTCCCAAAATATTCAAGAAGTTGACCAAAATAGTTGTGTTTCTCTTGGAAACTCTCTCTCTTCTTTTTTTTTTTTTTTTTTTTAAACACTTCTCTTGGAAACTTCAATAACCTAATACCTAATAATGACACATAGTTTCCACTCAACCAGTGTTAAGTATTCTCCTCAGTGGCACATAGCTCTTGATGATCTCACCATCGTCACTATAAATGACCAATGCACTATTTCCCCTGTTTCGAACAACCAAATCTGTAATTCAAAGTGTTCGGACACTTGGCGAGTTCAGGCTCGCCAAAGGTACTCGGACTGGCAGTTTGCTGAGTCCAGATCAAAGACAATGGGAACCGTCACTGATTCTCATGTTCATGTTAATTTTTCTAGAGGTTAGCAAAGTCTTTGATAGACTAAGCAAGTCGAGTTGCCTGAATTGAGCTCAGAATCCTAGTGAGTCCTGACCCTTGTCCTTGCTGTAAAACACTGATATAAAATCATATTTCATATCTATGACATATCGTATCAACATGGGTACTTTGGGTAGAGTAATAGCCCAATCCAAAACCCAACCCGACCCCATTCTTTGCCCCTTACTTTCTAGGAAACAATGAGAAATTTAGTCGATATCATCCATAAATTCAGCAAACACATCACCTATCTCTTCTAGGAGTCCCACCAAATCAATGTTATAGGCTCCCGTATCCTCGAACTTCTTCTACAGGAGACCGTCCTCTCTTCATCTAATAATCTTTTGTTACGGGAAGTTCTTAACACACAAAGGACCACCAATCCAAACGTAAAATCAAAGTTACAAATAAAAGCGATCAATGGTAGAGATAGTCATAATGTAAGTAACAAATCTAACTCCAAGAAAGAAAAAGAGAACTGCAAGGAAGAAAATAATCAAACCCACGATTATATTAATCATATTTCAACGAAAACGAAAGATGTGAACCTTGGTCATGAAATTGACTTTGGGTGGCTTAAAAGGATAGTCCGGAGGGAAACGTATCGAAACAAAGAAGAGCCCTCCAGCATATGGGCTATCAGATGGTCCCATTATAGTAGCCTGCCAATGGAACAAATCTTCATCAACGGGTCCTGCACTGCAAGAAGTTGGTGGGTCTTTCTGCAAATCCAGGAGCTCCTTTTGTATACGCTTGCTCGCCATTTTCTTTCCCCTAAGGAATTGAATTCATGCCAATGTTGATGAGGATCTCCTTTCTTTAATATGAGAGAAATAACACCCAATATGGAGCATTCTTTTTTAAAAGGTACAAATATAAAAGTTGGAGTCCAAAGTCACAAAAAAAATAAAGCACTCACTGAAAAATCACAGAAAAATACTTTCTTCTGAAGAATGATACAAAAACATAAAAAGAACAAATTGGGTTTCATTAAAAGCGCTGGAACACGAAGGCTGCACTAAGAGGGACTCAAAGTAAATTTTGAAAATTTACAGGAACTACGACAATGAAAATAAATTTACAGGAACTATGACAGTGAAAATAATTTTATTCAATTACCACGAAATGAAATCATAACAAGACCTCACATAGCATGAATTCACAATAAAAGAAGCTTCAAAATCAAGAAGAGAAGGAAAGACTAACGAATAAGGTAAGAATGAATAAGCTTAAAGAATATACATGAAATTAAGGAAGAGCAAAATATAGACACTAATTAAAAACACAAAAGAGTAACATGAGGACAAAGCAAACATTCTTATCCGAAGAAAAACATAAAATACCATGGAGTTCAAATATATGCCCTAAAAGAAGTAATTACTGTTAAGTCCAACAAGAAGCTAAACTGACAAAGTTTCTGGAGCTTTCAACAGTCATAAAGAAACAATAAAAAGACTCGGGAAGAATTAATCTAACCACCAGCTTTCAATTTGAAAGGGGGGAAAAAATGTACTCATGAATAAAAGCTATTTAAAAAGTGCATCTTTTAATTTTATTTGTAAAAATATGAATAAGAACAACATAGATCTGAGAAATAATCGCACGTAGCAAAATATATTCAAACACAGACATGAGTATATAAAAAGGAAATATTCATTCTGGCCTCCGAAGGAAAAAAGGAAAGCAGAGTTTTTATTTTTTAGTTGACACTTAATTTCAACTAAAAACAAGAAAAAGGTGTGATTTTTCATATAGAAATTCATAAAAAATTACTCAAATATGCCAGCCTAAGAACATAAATATATAAAAAAACTTCGAGAAAAACAGAGAATTGCAAAAAATAGAGATCCATATTACAATAAATTCAACCTCTAATATGACATTAAAAATAGCATGTCTTCCCCGATCACATAAGAGATAACGCTGGCAGATTCAGAATTTTAGACAAAAAGAAAAGATAGTTCAACCATCTAAAATAAAAAAATCTACATAAATTTGGTTTCTAGATATTCAATAATTAAGGGTATAAAATCAAATAAAATAAAATAAAATAAAAAGAGATAAAAAATAATAATTAAACAAGAACAAGGTATATTTCCATAGTCAATTAAAGATCTCCACCATACGGTAACCGAAACAAATAAAATATAAATATTACTTAAATCCCAAATCTCTCATTAATCACCACAAAAAAAATAGAATTTTGCGCTACAAATTCGAGAAACAATCGAATCTCATAATATAAAACAAATAAGACGATTGGAAAGAGGAAAAAGCACTGAACTTACAGAAAGTTTCAATGGAAAATAAGAATTTTTCCCCCTTTTTCTTCTACTTTTTCTTGTTGGGTGTTTTGTTTTCAGAGAACCTTCGCATGGGTGGGTCAAAAACGTCGCAGAAGAACGAGTGATGACTCACACATTTATATCCGAAGAAGGGAGAGGGAGAGGGAGAGGGAGAGGGAGAGGGAGACGAGACGTGGTTTTTTTTTTGTTGTTTTTTTCTGTACAAAACCGCGGTATTTAACGGGTTCGAAATACGAAGAGAAAAGTCCCCCTCTCTCACTATTTCGAAACCCTTTTTTTCTCTCTCTACAATAATTACCGTCTTTCTCTCTCTAAAACTCCCCCCTCTCTTTCGTATCTCGAGGTTTAATTGCCAGCTGGCATCCCACATGGGCTTGCCCAATCAGAGCCCACGTTACCGGTAACTTTCTCTTGCACGAGGTTTTTATGAGCCTTAGGACTCACTTGTGTATATGCGGCCCTTCTTCTTTTTTTTTATCAATTTTTAAGGTGGATTTTAGATCTAATTTTTTCGATGTGTATAATTTTTAATATGAATAGTATTAATACATAAAATTAAAAATTTATAAATAAAAATGATAATATTTTGAATCGTTGGATTTTAAACGAGGGAGCACACCCTTACGTCCATCTTAAAGATGAACGATTGATGGTTTGGAGAACGTAAATGTAGAAATCCGTCCTCGGACTCAGAGACGACCTTTTTCATTCTTTTCATTGTCTTTTAGCGAGAGAGAGAATAATATTAAAAAGAGAAGAATAGATATTAATATTAAATTATAGAAACGAAAAGTAAGATTCCCTTACTGGCCTCTTGGGGCAGTTGTTCTCTAATAATTTCCTTTTATTATAAAATATCTAGGATTCCTCTCCCCTCCCTTTCCTTTTTACTTTTTTTTTTTTTTTTCTTTACTCTTTATATTTGAGTTTTTAATCCCGATATTGGAGTCTTATCTTGTTGGGAAACTTTTGTAAATATAATTTTGTAATTAAAAGATAAAAAAGTGCATATAAAGTTTAACATGTCAAAAAAAAAAAAAAAGTGTCAACAAAATAATGTATCTCAAAAATCCTCAATAAGGGAGTGTTTCGATGCTGGAAACTCTTTAATTGATCATCTTGACTTTGGGATATATGAATATGAAAAAATAATAATTTGAAATCTTAAAGGTATTGCATCTTATGACAAATTATCCAGACAGTCTGTTTTTAATATTTTGAAATGTCTATAGATCCGCTCCATCAATACTATTTTTAAAATTTTAAATTTTATAATTAAAAATGAAAATAGATTTTCAAACCATCATAAAGTGTTTGCCATTAAAACTACATCTTCTAAAAAAATAGAGCTTGGCTTACTTCCATAAGGACGCTACCTTATATAAACCTCATCCTTTAAATTTGTTTTTTTATTTTTTACATTTTTCTCATGCATCCCTTCTTTACTTTTTCTTTTTATCTTTTCCAAAATACCCCTACATTGGTTCTTAATACAGACCTGACTTTAAAGCTCAGGTCTATTAACAAGTGAAGTGCCTGACCTCTTCCTTGGGCTTGCTGTAAGGCTCCAAAGTATCAACCCGACCCGAAGCTCATGTTCCAACCTCAATGATTGAGTTTGTTTTTAAAATATTCTATTTCAGTCTCTCTCTCTCTCACCCACCATGTGGAAAATCTATAGCACAGTATTGGCAATTAATGTACCAATCTAACTTCAAATCAAATCGAGTTAGCATTTGGAACGCCTGCCAAAGTGGTTGGGACTACAAGAGCTACCCCGACCTGAGCTTCATATCTGGTTGGCTCTTGAAATGCTTACTTGGGATTATTTTGAAAAAATAAAAAGAAAAAGGAAACAAAGACGTGTGTAAACCATAAAAGTATTGAGGAAACATTTTAAACCCCACAAAAAAAGAGAGATTTATGAAAATTCTCATGTTTTATAAGAGAACAAATAAGTGATATGAGTCTTGAAAATGCCAATTTCACAATCAATTTTTCCAGACAACACATTTGATATGCATCATTTAATGCAAGGGGGTGTAAGATTTAAGTCATGTCAAATACTCTTACAGTAAGATTTCAAGAATAAATCTTAAAAAGAAATTATGAATATACTCGATTCATTTTCATTATGTGCCCCGAAGATGTGCAACTTCTTTATTTTATTTTATTTTTATTAGCAAGAGAAGAATAGACATTTATAGACTATCTAGATACTTTTCATTAGTCTTTAGTTGTTTATGTCCAAATTAAATTAATTAAAGTTTGTTTTGGTCAGTTTTTTTTTTTTTTTAAAGAAAATTAGGACCCCTACCTCAAATGTGTATTTTTTTATCTAGTTTTAGAGGAAAAATAATATTGCAGTTCCTCCATTGTAGCAATTATTCAAAATACAAAATGGGGATCAGATTCCAATTAACCCAGCCCAACTCGGGCGATTCAGCCTGCCGATCCGGTCTGACTCGAGCAACTCACGAGTCAAATCTCTCTCTGTAGACCTGTCTCTCTCATATGATTCGTGCCTATCCATATTGAAGCTGTTCGCGTTCTATTATTATCATCCATCAATATTAAAAATGTTCCCTGTCTCATGTGGAAAATAGATCAATTTTCTATCTTATCATTCCAAATGGAAAATGTGGACTCTTTCACAATGGAGGCCACCTCCTAACATACCTATCCAATGTAAAAGATGCAGTCATCTATACTCCCTAGGTGGAACTCTACAGCATATTCTCAACAAAACCACAGTCTCTCTCTCTCTCTCTCTCTCTCTCTCTCTCTCGCTCAGCATAGGAAAGTACAATACAGTCCACATGACAACATATGGTCCTAAGGGCCACAATTATCCCTCTCATGTGGAGAAAATATAGACCACCTTTCTATCTTATCTTTCTACATGGAAAAGGTAGACCCTCTCATAATGTTGACCCCCTCCTAACTTATCTATTCATGTAAAAGACGTAGACATCTATACACCCCATGTGGAACTCAACAGCATACTCTCAGTCTAAACAAAACCATAGTCTCTCTCTCTCTCTCTCTCTCTCTCTCTGAGCATGGAAAAATGTAATACGGTCCACATGACCACACATGGTCCTAAGGGTCACAACCATTCAATATGGTGCTCGAGAGAGAGATATATCCATCCATCCACCATCCAACACATTGATTGGAAGGTGATGAACCTCATGACCACATCTTGTATTTGTCAACATGATTCACAGCAGAATGCCTTGTAAATTAATGAAAAGAGTATGTTTATATTTGAGCATATACAAATTTAACTGATGCATATGTAGCTTTACATACATGCATGTGAATGTTTCCCTTACTCATGGATGATGGACATCAAGAATGCATGCACTGTGAGTTACTGCGAACGGTATGTGCCCATCGATGCCAACATGCACGCATGCTTTCTCCATGGAACGATGCATAAGTGCATGCGTGCACGTACAAGAAGGAATATGGACCCACTCATGAATGTGGGAATCTATGGCTATAACCATGTATCCATGTCAGAGTTAATACAGACATCAATGCAAATAAAAGTGACAACCGATCTAAATTATCTGCCCAAAATGTACGTCCAAGATTATTTCAATCATCTAACTCTTTATAAGCTCAAGCATTAACCAGTAGGCCCAGGACTCTTGTGAAAAACCATTTTCCAAAAGCAGTGTAAGCATTCAAAATTCGAGGAAAATATGTCATTTTTTCTTTGGAATAAGCCTCTTTGCCCATTCTCTGTTCCTCTATACAAAATCAATCCAAAACAAACCGTGTAATGAAATGAAATGAAAATGAAAGAAGAAAATAAGAAATATGAAAGAACAACAAACTGAGAAGAAAAGAGTGGTGTTGCTGAAAAGCTACAAGAGCTCGAGAGGATAAGTCCTCTCTCTCTCTCTTTATCTCTCTCATGCAGTCAGATTTTCAGATCTCTTGAGCTCAGAAACAGCTGCTTTCTTCCTGTACTCGACCATCTCATTCCGATACCTTTCCCTGTCTTTGTCCCCTTTCTCCTGATAAACCTGTGCCATTTTGAAACCGAACTGTTAACATAGTGGCCTCTGTTGACCATGGAAAAATGATAAAATATCATAGCAAAACTGACCTTCTCTATGCATATTACGTTATATGTAATTTGGGGTTTGAATTGTGAAGTTGGTGTATCTTAGGATGTCTATAAGCTAGTGTTTCTGTTAAATATACACACCCAATGTAATACAATACGAATACATGCATGCACAAACACACATGCATTGACATAATTTATCCTTAAAAGTCACTATTTCTGTAAAAGAAGTTAAGGATCAGTTGTCTGTAAACAAGCAAAATCAACGTGCATATGTATGTAATATACATATATATACAAACACATGGAGAAACACAATGCATTCATAATATATGCATATGCATGCATGAATCCAATTTTGAGCTATAAAATTACATGAGTATTCACACACGCATCTATTATCTTCACTTACTGCTCTTTCATCATCAGTCAGATTATTCCAGAGAAATCCAATCCTCTTGCTGATGCTCCTCTCCCGTCCCGAATGAGATGGCTTCAGCCTCGCATAATGCTCAGCAAAGAAGAAATTATAGCCACTCCTATTCGATTTTGGGCGAGAAGGGTCTAAGAATCTCGACTTTTTTCGACGCCGCCTTCGATCAATTTTTAAGCTTTGGGTCACAGGAAAATTCACCGGAGCATGATACAGGACCCCTTTGAGCTTCTCTGACCCGATATTTACAGTAACCAAATACCCATTTTCGAATTTCCCATCTATGACTCCAGTTATATTGTGACCCACAGTTGGTTGAGGGGACTCTGATCAGCACAAAATCACAAATTGATCAATTTTTTTCAATACTTTCATTTTTCAAAAGGTTATCTTTGATATAAATATGATATATGGCACTCAAACGCTACATCGCTTTCCAATCTGATAGATGATTGGAGATTAACTGTGTAGCCCACAGGGGACATCAACCCCAGTTAATCTCCAACCATCCATTAGTGCCAACAGATGGTTGATGCAGCTTGAAATACAATACACCATAATCCAGTGGACCATGGCATGCTTTCCTTTTCACAATATACAGCATAAAGATATACAGGAATGAATATGCAAAAATTTACGTGTATATACATTGTGCAGGTCAAGCATACTCTGTTCTAAAAAATTTATAAAATCTTCATCCTGTAAATACCCGGTTAGTTATGCATTCTTCAGGGATGGAATAAAATATCCCAATAGGAATTATAATCCTAGACTTTTAAGGTATTATAGTAAATAAAATGAGCAAAGAGTTTGTAATGAACGGGGAAGTACACTATAATCCAAAGCATATTCCCATTAAAAAGAATCAAGCGTGAATACTTACTGATATTCTTAATGATGCTTCTGTCCTGGGATCGTGGTGTGGACTGAACCTGCGGTGTGGACTGAACCTGCGGAGACTGTTCATGTGAACTTTCACTATCTCCTGATCAGAGAACAAAAAATTAGCATAAAACAAACACAACGATTGCAGAAGAACATAAGAACATGAAGAAACTGAGAGCAATACATGAAAATGGATTTGTAACGAATGGGGAAGTATACTATAATCTAAACCATAATCCAGTTGGGTCATCACCATCCAATGAAATGGACAGTGGAGAGAGAGGGAGAGAGAAGAGAGAGAAAGAGAGGGAAGGGAGGGCGAGAAGGAGAGGGGGTGAGGAGAGAGAGAGAGAGAGAGAGAGGCGCCACCATTGGGTCATGTCCTCTACTGATGGGTCCTGCTCCCTCTTTCTATCCAGCACCCATCACTTTGTTGAACAGTTATATATCCCATAACTATTAAGATAGAAAAATACCCATGTCTGGAACTGGAAAGCCTTGTGCCCGAAAGAAATAAACTTGCTCGTAGTGGTGAAGCAAGGAAATGTAGTATTTTCTAAGGACGAAAGATGCACTGGTAATAGTTGAAGGGAACTGGAAAAGAGCAATCACATCCCTCCATTTCCTATCCCTGATCACCTGTCAAAAGCCACAGCAAGAGCAACAAAAAAGTAAGCCATTTTCAACCAGACATGATCAGAGGGGACAACAGAAACGCCCAAATAAAACTGCCATTGCATGTTATCAAAGCATTGTTCGTTATTCAATTAGTCAAATCTTGAGGAAAAAGAAAAGGCCTCCGAATAGAGCAATACACAAGAAACTTATATGATTTAGGAAGCATAAAGTAGAGGTTTCTCAAGGTTCTTGTCAAGGGAACACTCCATCTCTAATTTCACAGTGCTTCTTCATTAATCTAATGACCGATAATTTGTTAGTCACTGCTTTATTAAAACCAAATCCCGCGCAATTTTATGCTGATGACTATCTTATCACAGTGTTGGATTCAGTTTTCCAGTTACGTATGGTCCTTCAATGTTCTCCTAGAAGTACGATAAAATCAATCATGGGTCAGTTCCCTCATTTCACATTTTGATGAAACAAATCATCTCACATGGAACATCGATCATGAATATCACAAAATTTAGAGTAATTTAGAGGTTTGCAAGCATGGCTGCCCCATCAAGAATAGCCCCGACACACCAAAGACACAAATAAACTCCAGATAACGTACTCATGAATGTCCAGATTATGAGAATATTTAGATTGCTGACAAACATGGATGCCTTCCAAAAGTAAGCCTCATGCACTAATGACACAAGTAATGTCCATACAAGGTAACTGTGTGGTGCAAACTATCTGGAGTGCAAATAATTTTGCTAAGAAACTACACAAATTTCCATTTTTTTATTTGTTTTCCCTCCTGTACTCCTCACTATCAATAAAATCCTTGTCGATAGAAAATGGTACATTGATTTGTGACTGCAGCATAAACAACTTCCTATGCCTGAAACCAGAGGATAAAACAATTTCAAATCCTGGACACATGCCCAATGGTAAAATATTTTATAAAGTTCACTGTGAAGCCCTAGGACGAGCTACCATCAGCTGGAAAGAGTAATAAAAGACCAAAAGAGTGGTGTTCCCAGGAGGTCTCCCGCAAGGGAATCATCTCCTAATGATTGTCGAGATTTCAGTACAAAATATCCCCTCTGTCTTTATCCGAGCTGATGCATTGCATCAATTATCAGGTTTAATAAGCTGCTAACTGCTTGAAAATTTTGATGCCGTGAAGTCATAAAGCAAGTATACACGTGAAATTCCACACTAAGATTTTCATGTGCCAAGATGTAATACCTTCTCAAGGCCACCACGAGAAGTGACCTCTAGAAATAGTCGATGCAGATCCAGTGCCTTGCCTCCTATAGTAGGTACCCTATACAAAGAAAAAAGAAAAAAAAGCTCAAATTCCACAAAGTTAATGGGTCCATTGAATACTGACATGCTAGGCCCAGCATTAGAGTGAGAAGTTTCCACATAATTAAAAACAACACTGAAATAATGATGCAGATAACATCTAGATTAATTTAATTATTGGTGACCAGGAAGTCAATCATTCACTATCACCAGTCAAGACACTACCACATTATTAAAGAAAAGAGTCAGAAGGTAAACATGCATTATAGCATACTAGAGGATCAATTGTATTCCATATGTTCCCATTGAACCAAAGAAGATGGCAATCCTGAGTCTGGTTTCATATTGTTTTGAGTTAGAGCAGATCAATAATACAACCAAGATTCTGGAAAAGGGAAGCAAAGCATAATTGGACAGAGGCACGTGAGAAGTAAAAGCAACAAACAGATTGAGATGCATAAAAATATATTGTTCGGAAAAACAAGGAGAAAAGAAGAATTAGAGGAACCATATAAAGATATGGAATAATATTGATGCAGGGAAATTTGAGGGAACAGTAAGGAACAAACCAAACACAAACACAAGTAAAAAAAAAACTAGGTTTCTTTTCCATACCCCAAGCAAGCCCAAGCTTTTCTCTTTTAGAATAGACCCTCTCACCTACATACCTCTTATCTAAATACTATACCCCAAGGTAACGGTCCAAAAACCGACCCTAGGCTTTTCTCTTTTAGAATTGACCCTCTCATGGCCCTACATACCTCTTATCTAAATACTATACTAAAATATTAAAAAGCCGACCCTAGGCTTTTCTCTTTTAGAATTGACCCTCTCAAAGCCCTACATACCTCTTATCTAAATACTATACTAAAATATTAAAAAGCCGACCCTAAGCTTTTCTCTTTTAGAATTGACCCTATCAAGGCCCTACATACCTCTTATCTAAATACTATACTAAAATATTAAGCGAGAGTTATCGCATCCTAAAATTTGGGCGTGCAAATCCCATCCTTGCGGTGAGAGTCCACTCATTCCTAAATTTGGACGTGCAAGTTCTCCCCCAAAAAATTTTCCTTTATCCTTTAAACTTGCCAAGATAAATCCCACTTTTCCTAAAATTTATGGGTACAAGTGCGCACCCCTAAAAATTTTCCCTGTTTTTCAAAATCTCCCAAGACAAATATATTTCTAATTTTCGGGATCTCACCCTTTCCTAAACTTTGGAAGCGCAGGTCCCCCAAAATTTTCTTATTTTTTAATTCGAACCTTCAACTAAAATTTGGAAGTGCATGGCCTCCCAAAATTATTTCCTTTTTTTTTTTTTGAACTGTAAATTATTTCCTATTTTTTAGCTCAAACCTCCTAAAATTAATACCTACTAGATTTTGCCAATTTTTTTTATTCTAAATCAATCTATCATCTAGGTGAGGGTATTCTCTCTCACATACAATCCCTATGTAGGAACTCTCTCTATCTCTCTCTAAGTTAGTTGTGGGAAATATCCCCCCTATTTATTGCCACTATACAAAAGTTGTGTATAGTTCAATAATAATAACTAATATGATAAGTAATGCAACTATTTTATAGTTCAATCATAATAATTAATATGATTAAATTTAATTATTTACATTATGTTAATTCCTTATATTTCTTAATTAATATGGTAAATTAAATTATTACAATAGAAATAAAAAATATTAAGAATATTAACTATTATTTTTATAGAGCTATGAGTATTATATTAATTATATAAACAATCATAATCATAATTGATATTATAACTCTGTTGTGATCACTTACGTATACTTATGTAATTATATTTTAATAAGTATAAGATTATAATTATTTGTTTCATGTATATTTTCTTATTTTCTAAGGGATTGTTTAGTATTACAAGCCCTAGTGGGGTTTTCTTTATTATAATTATGATACGATTTTAAGTTTAGAAAAGATTAAGTGAAATATTTATAATCTACATTACTAAATAACGTTCACAATTATATAAATTTGTATATAACTATCCATTTTTTGTAATATAACTCATCAATAATAATTAATTAATGCAAACTAATATATTCATTATATGAAGTGTTAGTATTCATTTTTATGAGTTGAATACTAACACTTAATATAACAAATATATTAGTTTGCATAATTAATTATTATTGATGAGTTATATTGTAAAAAATGGATAATTATATACAAATTTATAGAATTGTGAACATAATATTGTAATGTAGATTATCTTGGGTCAATAATCCAAGAAAATAGAAAGATTGAGGAAGATGTCGCACACAAAATTAGAGCTGGGTGGGCGAAGTGGAGATGTGTAACTGGAATTTTATGTGTGCTCTACGGGGGCCTGAATGTTGGACGGACAAAAAACAATATACCCACAGAATGAGTGTAGCGGAGATGAGGACGTTGAGATGGATGAGTGGCAAAACAAGAAAGGATAGAATTTGAAATGAATCCATTCGGGAGAATGTAAGCTTAAGTGGACTGGCCATGTGTGGTACCGATCAAATACAACACCTGTTAAGAAGTGCGAATTAGTTCAAGTGAAAGACTCAAAAGGGCACGGGATAGGCCGAAAAGGATGTGGTTGGAAGTAGTTCGGAAAGATATAGGGACTTATGGCCTCATTGAGAGTATGGCCTTTAATAGTGCAGAATGGCGGACCAGGATTTGTGTAGCCGACCCCCATTAATTGGGAAAAATGATGATGATGATGATGATTCATTTTTATGAGTTGTAATAATAACTAATTTAAGAACTAAATATACTTATAATTGAATTAATTATAAGCACAATAATATCATCCATACGTTATATGTCTTCATTTAGTATATAACATTCCTCCAGATCAACTATAGATTCATCATTGAAGGTCTATTGCCTATTATTTTATGTACAATCAAAATTCTAAGTTAGTTTGTAAAACTTATAAATCTCCCCTCTATCTCTCAGCATGAGTGAGAAATCGTCACTTTTTGTTTTATGTAAAATTTAGTTCAATATTTTTAGTACATACTATATTTTGGTGACTTGGATTTTGTCAATTTATTTTGCCAACAAAATATCACTAACATAATTAAATTATGCTCAACATTTAAATAATACCTGCAACGCAAGTGCGTGCTACTGGTATATTATAATTCAATGTTCGAAGATATTACATTTCCATACCATGATTAAAATAACTATATATCCAAAGTTAAACTTAAATTCCATAATGACACTTTTACCCTTGTGAACAGTACATGTAAACAGTACTCATGAATAGTTTTGAATAGTACTCATGAAATAAATAAAAAATATAAAAACCCTAGAATTCCTAAAAAACTAAAAACCCTAGGAAAAAAACCCTAAAACTAAAAGTATAATATACATCCTTTATAATGTAATTAAAAAAAAAAAAAATAACTTTCCCCTCCATCAAACATACTATTCATCCGTCACATGATGTCCTCATCACCAGTGTTCACAAAATCGAACTGGAACGGTTAACCGGACAAGGGCCTGGAAGCGGTTTAACCGGCCTAACCAGTAAACGGACCGATTCAACCGCTCTAACAAGGCAAAGTCCCGGGCGGTCAAAAAAGTGTTGAAAAAAATAGAAAAATAAAAGACTAAAAAATATCTACTAAAATATGAAAAGCATATAAAGAATGATTAAAACAAAACACATTCAAATGAAGTTGAAAATGAATGAAAAAAAATGGATTTTAACCCATTTCATATTTTTCAATGGCTATTTTAAAAAAAAATTAAAAGATGAGAAAATATAAAAGTTAGTATTAATGACCAAACAATTTTTAATCTTTACAATAATGTAAAGAATATTTAAAAATGCATTACAAATCAAATTCCTTATTTTTGAGAATTTATATACATCTTTATGAATTTCTTTGTTTAAATACCGATTGATCACCCTAACCGCCCAAAACCGGACGGTTCCGATCTAACCGGGAGGTTAACGGTTAGATCAGGCGATTTTGCAAACAATGCTCATCACAATCTAAATTAGAAATACAGAGAGACCATGATTCATCAAATAAGCAACACAAATAAAAATCAGTTCATAAACTATGAAGCCATCCATCAGAACACAATCACATAATGGAGTTGTTAGCTGCACAAAAGTACACAAATCTACAAACGTACAAATTCATGATTTAATGAATATGCAGCATGTTATAGCAATCAATTATTTTATCCTATTTTTGAAAAAGTTGTTATATATATAACGGGGAGAGTGTAGAGGTAAAGAGAAAGTGCACTTCCACAGATGGAAGGCAAACATAACCCTTATGCTAAGGGGGGTGAGAGAGAGAGATTGCCAAAAAACATCTTTTTGCCAATTATTTTTTTTATAAACTGGAAGCATAAGCCTAAACATTTTTTAGTGTTTCACTTCGGGATTTAAGTGATTTTTTCCTTCTTTTTTTTTTTGATAATGTTGACTTTTATAGAGTATAAGGGGGAGTACAAAGAGAAGAAGAGAAGTGCTTTTCCATAGGCGGAAAGCTAACAGAACCCTTATGAAAAGGGCGTGAGAGAGATTAGAATCCAAAAAACATCTTTTTAGTAGTTACATTGACAGAAACAAAGCAACCATAAAAAAGATATCGATCCCAAAAATTAAACGTGAACTAAAGCTGCTCCATCTGTAGCTAGAGTGTCTGCTGCCTAATTTCCTTCACTCCAAATATGCCTCCATGAGGCGCACATATCCCTGCAAATATAGTGAATCTCATCAAAAATGTGTGCCAAGTTCCAAGGAGGAGGAGAAAATTTAGAGGCCCAAGCAATAACATTTTTTGAGTCTCCTTCAATTATGAGAGGCTCCGATAGGTAAGGAACGCAAAGTTTGAGGCCTTCAAGAAGAGCAGTTGCTTCTGCCTCCATTGAATCAGAATGTCCAATGGATTTGGATAGGGAAGCCAGTGAAGTGCCAGAGTTGTTCCTGAGGATTGCCCCTATCCTGGCTGGTCTAGGGTTTCCTAACGAGCAACCATCGAAGTTTAGTTTGAGTAGACATGGATCAGGGGGTCTCCAACATGAACTTCATGATATGCCTTTGCTGCAATGTTGTACGATGGCCGTCCAATTATTGAAGAGAACTGCGTGAGGAAGACCTTTAAACTCCTTGTGATTTGTTGCCCAAAACACTATTGAGGATTTGAGCTTAGCAAAGCAAGTTGGGTACGTGGATGAGACTCCCCTGAAGATTCTACTATTTCTCTCAATTCATATGGCCCAAATTGTTGCTCCCACTGCAGTTTTCCAAAGCGAATCCCTGGTTTTGCCAAGGGTAAGGTTGGATACTAGGAGTACCCACTTAACACGAAACAGATCTAGTACCTTGCCCCAAATGGCAAAAGCATAGAGACAGTGTAGGAACAAGTGGACATTGGTTTCCTCTTCTTCCAAGCAAAGGGCACACCTGTTTGGCAGGGGTAGGCCTCTTCTTTGCAGCCAATCCATGGTGAGTACCCTTTGCCAAAGGGCAATCCACATAAAGGTCTTCAGCTTGGGGGGTGATAATGATACCCATGCCGAAGCCACTATGGAAGGTGGTGAGTGAGGAAAAGTTGGGGGAGAAGTGAGATTAGAGTAAAAAGAGGATACCGAGAAGGCAGATGAACTGGTCATCTCTTGTAGGAGAGAGAAAACGACTGTGAAGAACCGTCGATAATTCAAGAAAGGGTGGGATTTCGAGTTCATTCAGAGGTCTTCTGAAACTAGGGTTCTAGGAACGAGATGTCCCAAGAGAGTTATCTCTACAACCACTGAGGAGTCTTGGCTAGGGTAACTATCCTTGAGAGGTATAGGACCAAGCCAAACGTCATACCAGAAACAAACTCAATTGCCCCTCCTTGGGTTAAATTGGTTTTTTCCTTTGAAGTCCACAAGAAACAAAAAGAAACAACTTAAATTGTCTAAAATAGAGCTTCAGTATCAGATCATTTAGTAAGCATCATGACAAGAGATATATCAAAGAACAAGCAGGGTCCACCAAATCTAAAACACTAATTTAAAGATCCAGTCATCACCCTTCTCAGGCTTCACACTGTAGTAAGAATAATCAGTGATATGAGCCTCTTCAATATTAGTAGCCATAAGAATAACCAATGCATTTTTCCTTCATGTGATGCCTTGGCAGCAATCGTCTCTTCTTCCTCCTCCTCAATTGCTAAATCCTCTTATGCGGTTCTGCCTCCTCAACAAATGAGGCTTTTACATTATTCTTTCCTTCTCTCATTTACCAAAAGTTGAATTCAAATTTTCATTCCTAACAATCCATAATTCATCATCATCATTTTAGCCTTTTCCCAATTAATTGGGGTTGGCTACAAGAATCTTAGTTCTCCATTCTGCTCTATTAAAGGCCATATCTTCAGTGAGGACATAAGTCCCCATATCTTTTCGGACTACTTCCAACAACGTCCTTTTGGGCCTACCGCTTACCCATTTCAGTCCTTCCACTTGAACTAACTCGCACCTCCTAACATGTGTTATACTTGGTTAGCGCCACACATGGTCATCCCATCTAAGTCTACTCTCTCTCATTTTATCGCTTATTGGTGTCACGCATAAATTCTCTCGAATAGATTCATTTCGAATTCTATCCCTTCTTGTCTTGTCACTCATCCATCTCAACATCCCAATCTCCGCCACACACTCATTCTTTGAGTATATTATTTTTTGTCCGCCCAACATTCCGTCCCATAAAGCAAAGCCGGTCTCACCATTGTTCTATAGAACTTGCCTTTCAGCCTCATAGGTATGCGGCGATCACATAAAATTTGAGTCACACATCTCCACTTCACCCACCTAGCTCTAATTCAGTGCGTGACATCTTCTTCGATCTCTCCATTTTTCTGGATTATCAACCCAAGATATTGAAAGTGCGGTCTTTTTTGCACTTCCTGACCATCAATCTTAATTACTTCCTCATCTCTACTCCTATTATTACTAAACTTGCACTCCATCTATTTTGTCTTAGTCCAACTAATTTTAAAACCTTTGGATTCTAGAGCATCCCTCCAAAGTTCTAACTGTGTTGACGTCGTTTCGGGTCTCATCAATCAAAACTATGTCATCTGCGAAAAACATGCACCACGGTACCTCATCCTGTAGGTGTCTAGTTAACTCGTCCATAACAAAAACAAAGAGGTACGGGGCTCAATGCTGACCCTTGATGAAGACTCCCCCGTCTCTCCACTAGTTGTTCGTACACTAGTTAGTGCTCCATCGTACATATCTTTCACCAAGTTGATGTAGTGTCTATAGACGTCTTTCTTTTTCAACACCAGCCAAATCAATTCTCGAGGTACTCTATCATAAGCTTTCTCAAGATCAATAAAGATCATGTGGAGGTCTTTGCCCTTCGCCCTAAATTTCTCAATCAGTTGCCTAAGTAGGAAAATAGCCTCAGTTGTTGACCTTCATGGCATAAAACCAAATTGATTTTCAGATACACTCGTTTCATGCCTCAGCCGTTGCTCAATGACTCTCTCCCAAAGCTTCATAGTATGGCTCATAAGCTTAATCCCTCAATAATTTGCACAATTTTGTGTCTCCTTTGTTCTTGTAACTAGGTACCACAATATTTTTCCTCTATTCGTCTAGCATTTTCTTTGTTCTTAATTGTTTAAAATATGCAAGTGAGAGACTGAAAGCTCTCTTACCAAACAGAATTTTCTTTTTAAAAAGCTTTTTCTCTAGTTGCTATGGTAACAGGTTACAACCATTATGTTACAATATGAGGAACGTATCCCTAGCATTGAAGTCCCAAATTCTGTAGGCACCCAAAACATGCCACGAAAACATTTTCCAAGAAGTTGGGTTGATTGATCAGATAAGGGAGTTCTCACGTGAGTTAGAGGAGCTTTTAGTGAGCTATGCAAGGCAAATTTTGTTGGACAGTTTTGAGCTTCTCTATAAACAAAGATATAAGAAGGCGCTGGATTATCGGAGTTCAGGGGTGGAGGGTTTGGAAGAGCTGATTGAGAAAGTGAGAGAGTTTGCGATTTTGCAGGAGGAGACAGGGACGAACAAGAAGTTTGTTGTGGCAAGTTGTTTGGCCCATACATGAAGAGCCACTGAGGCGCAAGGTGGAGGGTCATGCTGAGTTTCTCTCTCTACATTCTCTCAACAAAATAAGAAAAGAAAAAGTCTCTTCCTTTGTTGATACTCCATGTCCTAGAGATCTCCAAAATGCCATTAAGACATATACCAACATCCAAAGGAAAAAGGCAAGTGTTGGTTTAGTGTGTTGATATGGTTCAGTAACACATATGCCAACTGGTCCATAGATTCACTTTGAAAGAATCCTTTTATCAAAAGACTAGAAAAATACTTGAAGACCAGAAAAATAAAGTGACAAAAAGTACGGACCACAACAGAGGCAACTTCCTTGTAGCAATTAGTTCCAAAGCCCCAATTAATCCACTTATACGATAATTCTGGATCAAACCTACCTTGCTACCAGTAAACCTCTCCAGGCCAGCCAGATTGAGATGAGAAAAGAACCACCAAAGTTAAATTTCTGAATATATTATAAAAGATAAGACAACTCCCAAATCATCAAAACTCAATGCCACATATCTTCAACACTCACAACATTCTTCCAGTCCTTTATCAGGTCCTTCATCTCTCACCTCAGAAGTTCTAAATGATAAATGCCCATACCAACACACTAAACCATCAATCCTCTCCCCAACAATAAAGCACTTAAAGTTAGTATCATTATGTCCCCCCTAATGAGATTGCCAACAAGCAATGCCTCTACAGAATTTATTTATTTATTAATTTATTTGTTTTTCTTTTTGGTTCAGGGTGGACGTCTTGAGAACCTCCTGAGAAAGTGACTCCTATTCAAAAGCAGATGGTATGACCGAAAGTAATCAGGTCAATTGGGGACGTGAGAAGCCTCCCTGAGATATCAACTAGATCAAGGAAAAGGACCAAATCTAGAGGAGGCATTCCACTGTACCTCATATTAAGCTCGTACCATAATAACTACAGCAAGAGAACGATGTTCACAAAGTTAACACATATGGGAATCAACAACCCAAGCCAATTTGACTTGGGTGTGTTACAGCATGTCTTTGCATGTGCAGAGGACCTGCTTGAGCTTGGCTTGACTAAGGGAAAACCAAAGATAAGATTGTGCTTTCCTTGGCTAGGCTTGACTTGTTTACTTAAATAACCCCATGGATTAGGCAAGTCAAGCTATAAACAAGCTGAGCATATGCGTATAAACAAGGCAATATGCAATATAATTTCTATGAGATATAATATAATCTTTTAACATGGTTTTTTTTTTTTTGAAGGAGTGATTAACTAATCTGTTAACATGAGATCCTGCCTTGATGTGAGATCAAAATAATATATCTTTGTTATGTATGACATTAAACAAGCTCAAGCTGAGCTTGTCTTGGCTCGAATGTGGCTACCCTGATAGACAAGCTAACTGGCTCAGCCTGGCTAGGTTGTTAAGCGGGAAAATATTGCTCAAGTTTCGGTCATTACGACCTGATTGAGGCGACATAGGAAGCATGTAACCATGCAAGCACACATCGACATATACATGCATGTTTAAAGCAAATAAAAACAGCATGTTGATGTAATAAATTGAAATAAAAGCCAAAGCCTGCTTCGACTCAAAGCCCTCTATTTACTTGTCAGCTGTCGCGAGAAAGAAGGGGGCTTTGACCTACGTATCTGATTATTACATAGCACACACACATAAATTTTGTGCATTATGCAATGTTAAAAAAGGCAAAGCAGCCGCTTAGTTGGCCAGGGGCCCTGACTGACTAGGCGGCTGGTATATATATATATATATATATATATAAAGGGTTTACATGAGGTATCGACTTTACAGTTTATACTATTGAAATAATGCGCCAGTTTATACTATTGAAATAATGTGCACCTCAAAAATCCTCTAGACGAGAGTGTTCCAAAGTTGGAAAATCCTCCAAATGATCAACTCAACCTCGAAATATACAAATACGAATAAAAAAATAATTTCAAGTCCTAAACATAGTGCACCTTATAACAATTTATCTGAACCTTCTGTTTTCAAGATTTTCAAGTATTTATAAATCAGCTTGATCTATATCATTTTTTTGAGTTTCAAATTTCATAGCTGAAGAAGAAAATAGATTTTTACGGTATTATAAGGAATATAATTTAGTACTCCAAAAGTTTTAACATCAAACGTCCGTACAAATATAAAAAAGCATATTAACAATGGCTTATTTGAAAATTTCAAGAAGGGCATAATCAAAAAGAATCTTTTTGAATTTGAAATTGAGTTTAGGAAGGATTTTAAAAAGACCAAAATACCATTTCCAAAGTATATGAAATATTTATGGTAAAAGTCATTTTCACACACACACACACACATAGATTGAGTCCAGGAAAATTGAGAGATTGAGGAAGATGTTGCATACATAATTAGAGTTGGGTGGGCGAAGTGGAGATGTGCAATTGGAATTTTATGTGATCATCGTATACTAATGAAACAAAAAGGCAAGTTCTATAGGACAGCTACAAGATTAGCTTTGCTCTATGGGGCGAAATGTTGGGAGGACAAAAAACAACATACCCATAAAATGAGTGTAACAGAGATGAGGATGTTGTGAATGTTGAGATGTACGAGTGGCAAGACAAGAAGGGATAGAATTTGAAATGAATCCATCTGGAAATTTAGGGGTGGATAGGTAATAAGATGAGAGAGAGCAGACTTAGGTGGGCAGGCCATGTGTGGCACCGACTCAGTACAGCACTTGTTAGGAGTTGCGAGTTGGTTCACGTGGAAGAATTGAAAAGGGCAAGAGGTAAGGCCCAAAAGGACATGACTGGAAGGAATCTGAAAAAATATAGGGACTTTTGGCCTCCTTGAGGGTATGTCTTTTAATAGGGCAGAATGGCAGACCAGGATTCATGTAGCCGACCCCAATTAATTAGACAAAGGCTATGATGATGATGATGATGATGTGATGATGAGATAGATAATATGTGTGTAGGTGCGAGGCCGAATATCAAACACTTAGGGCAGATTTGGTACATGTGAATATACTTCCCATACATTATTTTCGCACCAACATGGTGCCAATTGATGTGAAGAAATTCCCACACCTAATCACATGAGGGAGCTTTTTCATACGAAAATACTTTTCGAGAAGCATTTTCACGTGTACCAAACATGCCCTTAGAGATTATTTTCTTTTTTTCTTATCTTATATTAGAGTGCTCGGATGATGCTAATGATGATGATATGTAGATTGCGAGAGAGAGAGAGAGAAAGATTATATGTATCCGTGTGTGTGTGAGAGAGTGTCTGAGAAAGAGGCCTCGAATCGAACACTTAGACAGCATGTTCTTTTGTTTCTTCTAAGTATATGTAGAGAGAATATGAGTCCCCCAAAGGTGGGGTGGGGGTTGGAGAGAGAAAAGCCTTGTAGCGACCACTTGGAGGTCATCTTCGGTCCATCTATATGTTTGTGTGTATGTGTGTGTGTGAGACAGAGAGAGAGGCCTTGCATCGAACACTTGGAGGTCATCTGCTGCTTCTTATACATAAAGTGAGAGAGAGAGAGCACATGGCCCCAAAGCTAGAGAGAGGAGGGGCTTAACCATTTTTATAGGTCTTTGGTTTTTTTTTTTTTTTTAAAAAGGAGCTTTACTTCGTTTTTTTTCTTTCTTTGACGGGGTGGTACTAGGCACCCACCTTGGGCACCTAGGAGCACGTCTGCTTGAGGCATCCACCTAGGCCAATATCAGGCTTTTTTTTTTCCTAGCCACCACAGCCAAATTTTTTAACACTGGCCTTATGTTCCATATGTTGAAAATAAATCCATTAACATGTCCAGTAATTGTACCAAAATTTATTTCTTCTACTAATATCCATAGAGTTGCCAATTTCAAATGCTCACAAACAATGTTTTAAAACCCAAACTCACTCTAGGACTCTGTGGTTGCCCGAAGCAAGTCAATCTCAAGTGGACTTGCCAAAGAAAAAAATACCAAATTTGGGAAAATTCAGAAAATATAAAAAAGGAAGAAAAATGAAATATCATAAAAGATCGAGAAAACCTGTATACAAATTGCAAAATGATGAAATGTAGATTTTATTTTCATACACTCTTAAACTTTTCGGCAAAATTGTATTTCCCTATTCAATATGCAAATCTGAGATTTTGAGTGTTCTTTTGTAGACTTGCCAAGTCTATCAAAAACTCACTGAGTTGCTACATTACTCCCTAAGTTGCCATAGTAATATGGGCAAATACTGCTACAGTACTCACCTGATGAGTGTGGGAGGGTTCAGGGCTCAGGGGCCTAACTATGATGAGCCCAAGTTGGACTCACAGAGTTTCCAAATCTGACCATAAATGAATTCCAGGTAATGTAGGTTTCTCCAACACTTTTGCGTAGAAATACTCCAGGTTTGGTATCAACACCATGACTATGCTCATCTAAGAAAAGCTAGGCATACCAAAATTTTATACATTCGTCACTTGGTTAAATCCATGATGGTCCTTGGAGAAATGATATCTAAAAGCTAACAGTGTCCCATCTCCCATCCCATTTTGCACCCCCAGGCTTTCAATACAATCAAATTTATTATACCCTCAAGTAACCACTCAAACTCCTCGATTGAGAGCAATGAAAGTGGTTGGTTCCATGGTCGTTTGTTGGTGACTTATTCAATAAAGTAAAATGCAAGAAAATCTCAAACCAGAACCAACCTATCACAGAGCCAACAGACTTCCTCGTATCGCATACTCCAAATCATGTTCAATGCTGCTTGATTTGCAAGTGTATCAGCATCCAAAGGCACATGAAAAAACTTCCTCCTAATTACATGGAACCACAGGTATAGAAACCATAGGAGCACAGTTGAGTAAAGAGACCAGATTTAGGGTTAGGGATGACATTTTCACCCAGTCTTAAGTGTAGATCAATGAACGCAACGCTTCATACCAACCCAGTTCTCAAAGAATGCTCCCAATGCCATCAAACAGAGAGCATCAATAGAGATTATTTTGAGCAGCAGGGTGGCGACATGTTTTATTTCCACTCTTCACAAGGGATCCTAGGGACAAGGAACTTATTGTTCTTACCAAATTGTGGTGTTCTTGTCGCACCCATTGTGATTCAAACTTTATTTTTTTTTTATTTTTTTGGTGGGTTAATTGAATGTTGAAGTGGGAATAGAGTGGGACAGTGTCAGTATTTCCTTTATAAAATACGTTTGCCAGGGGTCTTAGAGCAAGACATGCTCACTTTGAACAACCCCTACTCCACCAGGGTGCTTCTCTTTGGATGGCTTTTTACTATCCAGCAAGTCCCCAACCAAAAATCAAATCCTCCATTGCATCACAAGCACCACTTTGCTAGACCTCTACCAAACTGAACTCTAGGTCAAGACATATACAATCGTGATAGAACAAACACACTATATTGAAATCACCATGTTTGATCAGCTTCCATTACAAATATAATCATGCTTTTGTTTGTAAAGTTTAACCCTCGCAAAGCCAACCGTAACATGTGTGATGTGTAAAATTAACACTTTGTTGTATATGCAAAAAATGGCCATCAAATTCTAGTTCATGAAACCTACATTACTGATAGTTTTCCTCCCTGACCATGGCGTGCTAATTTGTATGAGGGGGTTCAAGGGTTCCTCATGCAAAACAAGATGACCCAACAACACAGCTCAGGTCCCTTACACTAAGTCACTAAGGTTATTTTTTATTTGAGGGAAATTTATCAAATCACACCTAGATGTTGAACTATTTAACATCTCACCATAGGTGTGATGAATTTCAAACCCATTGTAACACGCAATTGATTGGCTATTTGAAATTTGACCAGATGAATAGACTATTTGAAGCAAGGTCAAAAGATATGGGTGAGATGTTAAATATGATTTGATAAATTTCTTTTTTATGTTTACAAATATGAAAATGATTAACCATGCATAATAAATACCTGAGAAATGCATAACAAATTCCTTGATTTTAGGCATAACAAAATGCCATCTGAAAATCCCACCTTGAAACAAATAAACCAAACCCCAAAGCCATAATAAACTAACCACAGACTGACTAAAGGGAGCAGAAGTTCTTGTCTTCCGCAACCAGACAACCAAAATATATATCAAAAAAATATTTCCTCAAAAAAAAAAAAAAAAGGGAACTTTACCATGTGTCACAAGAAATAAACACTTGCATTCAATGTCTAAGCTAAAAATATCATATAACAAACAAGTTGCAACACAAGGAAAAGCCAGGGAAGAAAACAAATTATGGAAATATGTGAATCTGTAAACAAATAAAATGAGATAAATAAAAATAGTAGAACGAGAAAATCAAGCCGAATAACCCAGTAACCAGAACAAACAACCGAACCCGAAACCATGAAAACCCACAAAAACCGACACAATATTTTTAGGGAAACCCCATTAAAAAAACCCAGAAATCTTTTTTGAAAAAATAAATAATGAGGCCTACAAAAATCCGAAACAACCCATAAAAAATGGCGCACCTTCACGCATGAAAAACTTTAAACTCATAAAACTTTGTCCAAATGTCTTAAAACAATAAAAAAGAAAAAGAAAAAATACCACACATTAATACTCTGAACTCACATAAATTTTGTTCCCAGTGATTTGTGAAGCTTCTCCAGAGTTTCCATGAACAACAGAGGATTAGCTGCAACCTGTTCATACTTTGCTAGAGGCAAAGGATAATGACCCAGCAGTTGGTTTCCTGTAGAAGATGGGTCACTGTGAAATGGTGGACTTGGTGTAGAGTGAGGAGAGAGAAGGGGTATTTGGGTTTGTTGGGAACCATGGTCAGGCATTATAATCAACTTTGATATGGCAAATATAACTCAAAATTTTTCAACTAAGATTAGAGAGAAGGGGAAAGAGAGAGAATGAGAAAGAAACTATTACAGTAAGAGAAAATGGAGGCACATAAACCAGGGAAGAAAATGTCTTTTAAGGATTGAGAGGTTATAATTACTCATCAGAATAGGTATTGTACTTTTGTCCTTTGTAAAATCTTTAATGACAATGCAGCCTTGCCTATATGACAATGTCACCGAGTTATCTACATTTATATTAAACTAGCAATTAATTAGCAATAATCAAGTATGTGATTTCAAGTGAGAAAAGCCATGGGGGATCGGTAATCTTGTGAATGTTTGATTTGTTTGAGTCATTAAAAATGGAATTCAAACTACTCTGTATTGGATATGTATTTGATGCATTCAATTATTAACAGAACCACAATATTCAAATGATTTTACAGGCAAAGTATAAGTTTTTACTGTGGTCACTAGTGAACCACTTGGAGCAAACAGAACCACAGCACTCGGATGATTTTGTAGCCCAAGTATGAGTTTTTACTGTGGCCACTAGTAAACTACTTTTTTCTCAAGACTTTAGTGTTGCCTCTGCCTCTCTCAAATTGCCAAAGCTTTTTCTTGTGTTGTGTCAATTTGTGTTTTCTTGTTTCATTGGTTCACTCTATCAAGGTCAAAATGAGTGTGTCAAAAATTGGAATCGGGCCTCAAGTCATCGTGAATTTTTTTTTTCATGGATTTGTTTTATAAGTCGATATGGGCTATACTTAACAAAAAAAAACTAAAAATAAAAGCTAACAACGAGAATCAAGGAAATTTTAGGACTCTGAAAGTGTTTAGCTCTTGATCCCAATCCAACTATAATGATTTTAATTAGGATTACTAATTTTAAAATTATCTGTCAAAAACCAAATTTATGTCATTTAGCTCCCGATACCTTTTGCACCCTTAGTTTTTGCATTTGTTCCCTGATATGGCAGCAAACTTCAATAGTTGGAAAACACTAGATAAATATGAGTTGAGCCACTAAAATTCATGAATGGCATCAAGTTTTTGCATAAGAACATAGAGTTGTTAAAACTTGATATATAAACCTGTTGAATAATCTTGATAATATAAGATATGGCAAGAAAATTGAATTCAAACCAACCAGAGCTTTGAATTTTAGTGAGAAATCACACGCGTCAAAACTCAAACATTTTTCAAAATCATACAACCATTACACAATCTTCAATGATATTTGTGCTATTCTCCAAACTCAATGGAGATGTTTAATGAGTGGAATTGGTATTGGGCCCCAAAAATTAGAAAAGCATAATTTTCGTAGGTAAAAAATGTAGTGGTTTTAAGGTATAAAGCTATATAAGAGCTTTGACCCGTTCAATGACTTAATAAGGAAATTAGTATAGAGTGAGGGTAATTTGGTCTTTGCAAAATTTGAAAGTATCTTTATCGTAACTCATCGATCCTCGAAACCTCCAAAACGAAAACCGCTAAGAATGGCAAGTGGCGTATTTGTCAAGGAGAAATTTGCCCTAGAGAAAAATGACTAGGAAAACTCCAACGGCTGTATGAAATATCAAGGGAGCCCTTAAAATTATTAAATTTCCCAAGAGAAGCTTGTCTTTTTCTTATTGCCGCTTATACCCTACGAATTTAGTGACTACACTCTACTGGATTTCGTGGTTTATGTAAGGTTGCAACTTTTAACAATCTAATTAAGGTGCTTCTCGAAATTTTATTATAATACGTGATTTTGGTATAAAAAGTTTTAAGATTATCTCAATTTTTATTTTTATATTTAATTATAATATTTTAAATTTTAAAAATAATTAAAATTAAATATATTTATAAACACATGAAAATCTTGAAAATGGACAGTCTAGCTAATATGTTGCAAGATGCATTATTTTTTAGACTAAAAATCTTCTTTTTCTCTTCTTCATGTTCATGTTTCTCGATGTCGAGTTGATCAATTAGAGGGTTTTTCAATATTAAAACACCTTTTCTTATGGATTTTTTAAGTTCATATTTAATTCTATTTAAAGTTTGAGCATAAGGGATCCCTGTAAATTTATTTTTTTATTTTTTTATTTTTTAATATTTTTTAGATCGCCATATGAGATAGATCCAATAATCAAATATCGGATCTATAGGTAGATGATCTACCTACCGAAGTTGAAATAGTTTAACCTTTGGAAGGGTAAATAATTGGTAAACTAAGTGTACTTTGGCAAATTTTCCTGTCCTTGTATGAAAGAACATGGTGTGGACAGGTTTGTCTTTAACAAATTGGCAATGTACAATTTGGAGGGTTTCCCATTTTCCATTCTCAAGGAAGAGGACATGTTGTTTGAATTTGGGCCACAAACAGTGCTCTATTCAAACCAAAACATTCCAAATTATATGAACCTCCAAAATGTCCACTCACTTCTTTGATATATCTACCTATACCCATGTTGCTAGTGGAGGTCACAATTTTCACTTTGTTGTATCTAGATGGGCTTCCCTCTCTCTCTCTCATACTTTCTCTCTCTTATGTCTTTGTGAATGCATTTATTTTTGTTTTGGGGTTACATATATCGATACCATTTAACTTTGATACAAGGTGTTTATAATTACTTACAATCATCAGATATGAAATTTGATAGCTTTGATACATCATAAAGTTTGAAAAAATTTATTTGGAAATTTGAGCTTGATCAATAAAATAATTACAACAATCCAATTTCACATCCAATGATCAAGATTAATGTCTCACCTCGTACTAAAGGTAAATGGTCTTATTCTATACTTTTTTGTTTTTTTTAAAGGTTCATACAAAGCATTAACTTTATGCAATTTAAGTAAGATACATCTTACGAACCCATAGAAAAAGGGTGTTCCGATGCTAAAAAAATCCTTCAAATTGATCATCTTGACTTGAGATATAAGATATGAAAAAAAAGATTCAAATAATGAAAATATGTGATTCATTTTATTCATTGTTAAGCTCTCGCTGTCACATGCGCATGCACACATAAAGATACAATATCATGCAGTCCACACTCAATGCGATTTGGAATTAGTGTTCGATGTTCTTTGACTTACAATGTTTTTTATCAACTTAGTTCTTATAGTACAACCCAGTGTTTGAAAATTCGAAATCAAGCTTCCACTCGCCAAGCTCTGATTCAGTTCAATCCATCAAATTAGGAGATTCTTGAGCATCGAGCTATATTTAACAAAAAAAATTCAAACAAACCTAGAACCCAAAAAACTGAATCAAATATGGGATTCCTAGAAGCAGAATCAGACAATCTCAGTTAGATATGGTAATTCTGATTTGGTTTAGGAATTTTTTTATCACGATAAAAACTGTAGGACAAGCTTTCTATACTTCCCCTAATGTACAGTAGTTATATACTTCCCCTTATATAGCCGTCAGATCTGAATGAATGATTAGATGGATCTTATTACAATGTCACGTCTCTACACTATTTTATTTTAAATTTTTTTCTTCAAAACATTTTGACACAAAATTTTGGGCTTCCAATCCTCTCTTAAACTCGCACCTATAAAAAAAAATACTCGATAAAATAAAATAATCAAAATATCCCTTAATGTTTTATAGCTATTTTAGTGATTTAATTTCGTAAAAAAATATTTTGTTAGGTTCGTCCCATTGAGATGATAACACGTACTATAAAATTTGTAGAATAAAAATTTAAAATAAAATACTTTATGGTGTCGGATCTAGATCAAACGGTCAACAGCTCACTTGATCTAAATTGAACTGCTGGCTGAATAGAGAAGAAGTATAGAACTGGGAATACAGGAACCTTTCCCCAAACTATAAAATACAAAATTAAATTAAATAAATAGATATAATATGAAGAATAAGTGATTATGAAGACAAATGTGGTCCTCCTTGACCAAGTGGTTGATGTCCTCAAACCACTTGCCATTTGTACGAGTGTTTAATACGCATGGCAATAAAAATAAAGAAAGTACAAGCTTGTGGGAAAAGTATTAGATAAGTACGTTTTTATTTCTGCATTGTTAATTGCTTAATGGCTAAAAAATGATGCCATGCTTCACTTTACAATGAAGCTATGTTAGAGAGAGAGAGAATGCACCAAAGAGAGTACGTCACCACTCGTAGGCTTCAAGGTTTGTAAATTTTACTTTGATTCCTTTAAGAAGAAGTTTTTATAGGGGGTGAAACCTTAAGCAGTCAAATTAAGGTGTACATAAAAAATTCAGGTAGTTTCAATGCTGTAAAATCTTCAAATTAGATTCATCTCGACCTCAAGATTTATGGATATGAGAAAAAATAAAGTTCAAATCTAAAAAATAGTGTATCTTGTAATGTATTATCTAGATTTTAAAATGTTCACATATGCATTTAATCTACACTATTTTAGATCTTTGAATTTTATAATTAGAGATAAAAATAAAATTTCAGGCCATAATAAAGATTTTTGAAACTGAAACAATATAGCTTAGCACTACTTGAAATTACGTCTTGCTTTGATTGTCTAGAGCTTCAGCCTAATACAAACCTCATCCTTCCCTTCATTTAAATATGAAATCCAATTTGCATCATGGCCAGTTGGATAATCAACATAATGTTTCCCACAGTCTATAATTCATCTAAAATATCTTAAGCCAAGTGCAATAGACGACATACATAATGCAACCAATGACTCTAACATAGTCTAGTTGGGACATTGAATTAACATCGTTCTTTCTTAGATGAAAATGAGAATATAGGGAGTTGTAGCTAGATAGCGGTAGCAATTGGTCGGGTCCATGCTTTGGATCCAGATCTGACATTTCATATCCAAAAGTTAGACTCATATCTAGATCCGAGGTCGAGTCTACCCATCGAGTCTTGGGTCTGATCGAGTCTATCGTAGCCTACTGCCTTAAAACTTGATCGCAAGTCAACTAACTTTTGAGTCCCATCGGACCATAGTAACATCATTTTCATCAATGGAGAGAACACGATTTTCTACAGAAATATATCTCATCGTTGACTATTTTATTTGGGAAACTAACATTATGAAATGAAATGACTTCTTGAATGCCAATGGGTTCTTCTGGAAAAAAGGTTTTAAATTCATGACCAAAATCAATTGGATGTGTAGCTGTTACTTCTAGGTTCCTAGTCTTCATGGCTTATCATGCTCCTTAGATCTTACATGTTGGTTATCATCCATTCTCTTATTCATAATAAAAAAACTTTTACAAAAATAAAATTCATCCATAAATTCTGCATTTACATTGGATTTTAGATTCATAAATAAAAAACTTTTACAAAAATAAAATTCATCCATATATTCTACATTCACATTGGATTCCAGGTTCATAAATCAAGCCGCCTACAAAAACACACCTTAAAGCCTTTGGTCCATGCTCGGCCCTCTTAAGCATTGGTAAGCCTTGAGCTTGAACATTTTCTTCTATTTATTCTTTTAACCTCTCTCCGGTTTGTTGTTTTCGCAATTTCATATGTAGTAATCATCAAATTTCACTTCCTCCTCTGTATTTATTTATGGCATTCTCTCCTTTTCAATGTTTTTTAACTCTCATTGGGCCTGGCTCGAGTTAAGTAACCTAGCCAAGTTCGAGTGGACTCAACTGAGTAGATTATATGTCCCAAAAGGCCCACAAAAATAAATATAAATATATAAATAAAATAAAAAGTACACAAGTGCAACAAAATCAAGGATAACATAAATTCCAAAAAAAACTAAAAATATATATATACAACATAGATTTAGGGAAAATCGATTCATGGTTGGTGACTTTTTAGAAAAGGGTGTGGTTTGCATAAAGTTGCAACCTTAAACAATCAAAGTAAGGTGCATCATAAACTATAATTTTGGTGTAAAAAATTATTAAAATGGTATGAGAATCTATTTGATCTCTAATTATAAAATTTTAACCTCAAAAAGTGGTTCCACATGAAAATATTGAAAATAGACAGTTCAAATAATGTGTTGCAAGATGCATTGGTTTGGGACTCGAAATTCATTATTATTTTCATTTCTATACATCTTGATGTCGAGATGATCAATTAGAGAGTTTTCCAACATCAAACAACTTTCTTGGATGGGTTTTTAAAGTGCACCTTAGTTCTATATTTAGGGTTGCAACCTTATATAAACATTTTTCTTTAGAAAATTCAGAAAAAATAAAAATAAAAATAGACCATATGACAATGAAAACTCACAAATTGTTATAAAAAAATTCACATTACACATATAAATATTTATTCCACACAATTATATATATTTTTAGGATTTTTTTATTTTAATTTATTTGAGTGTTCCGAGTGGCAGCGGGTACTTGACTTGGCAAGAAGTCAGGGTACAGTTAACTTGGCCTTGTCTGAGTGGACTCGACCGAATTTTCAATCATTGCTCGTTATCATGTGAGCAAATTAGAGGATGAAACACAAGGATTTAGCATGAATCCATGAAGCTCCAGGCCATCATCTCCACCTTCAAATTTACCAAAAAATATATATATATATATATCGAGAAATAAAATCCAGAGCTGGAATATCTCCTTGGCATTACTGCTCAACCCCAGCCTTCGATCCAACGTACTACCAACACAACCATCTCCCACGATCGGATCGTCATGATCAGTCTTCAACAACCCGGCCGGGTTGAATTGGAGCCGGCCAGGTTAATCGGACCCAGTCGTGGCTTTTGCTGGATACGATGGTCAACTGGCTTAACCACCCTAACTTTAGAATAAATTCAAAAAAGTTATTAAAATTCTTGTTAGTAGTATGTTTTTAATGTTTTTTTAAAAAATGGAGAAGTATTTGGGCTATTAATATTTATTTTTATATTTTTTTCATCTTTTTTATATTATGATTAATATACCCCTGGACACAAGTTGATTTTTCAAAATCTGTTTTTTCATTATTTTTTTCGTCTCATTTAAATGTATTTTATTTAATTTTACTTTAAAAATACTTTTTTTTCTTTTTTTTTTAAGATTTTTCTTAACCCTTTTGAGCCCGGTCGATGTCTCGTTAGGGCCGATTTCCCAGCTAGACCCGGGCCATAGGCAGGTTCCGAGGCGAATTCGTGCAATCGAACACCGGTCATCACCCCCCCATCAACGGCCAGTGTCAAAGTAAACATACCAAGCTTTCTATAAAGCAACATCAGTTCTAGAGAGAGAGAGAGAGAGAGAGAGAGAGAGAAGCATGCACAAACCGTGTACCTCGCACTTCACTATTAAGCTTGGGATATTTGGTTTTCTTTTACGAAGCTAGAAAAATGAAGAAACTTATGACGACTTTTTATTTGATGCATTAAATCATCAATGAGGGAAAGCAAAACCACAATATTCAAATCCTTTTGTGGCCAAAGTATGATTTTTTTTACCATGGTGACTAAAACTCTACTCAACCCTAAAAGAAATTTATTGACTTTATTAGTGTTCTGGTTGTTTCATGAGAAAAAAGTCAAAAGTTCTTTTGCCTTCCTTTGTGTTTATGAAGGCATGGTTGAATACATCCATTATCAATTTAATTTACTACCGTAATGAAAATAAATCATTATATTTAGGGATTGTCTATAAAGATACTATTTCTCTTTCGTACATAGAAATCACAATTATTCTCATTCGATAGATGTCATATTAGATGGTTTGGGGTGAGTCATGAAATCCGATAAATTTTTTTTTTTTTAACTTTTTGTTTATTCAATAACACTCTTACAACTACCCATTTTTTAATTTAAAGGAAAACAATAATTGTGCCCTCCGTGTACAAGACAAATAGTCTCTTGACCGACAATCCTGAAGTTTGTAGTGATTTATTTTGTGCTTGGTAGAGTCAGAAATAAATTTATTTGAAATAGACATCCAAAAGTTTTTTAGTAGGGAAAAAGTTTATATAGAGCCGAGGCTCTAAACAATCAAATTAAAGCCCACCTGAAAAAAATTGACTAGAAGAGGTTGTTTTGAAGACCAAATCTCCTCAAATTGATTATATGGACATCAAGTAATACACTATTTTATTTCCACATCACTATTTATGAGTTATCAAATAGTGCATCTTGTAATGCATTTTTTGACCGTCAATTTTTAAGATTTTCAAATTTTTATAGATTTGTTCAATCTACACTTTTTTTGAAGTTTTAGATGTTATAGTTAAAGATCCTATGAGACCTTCCCATACCCAAGTGTGTATGACCCCAAAGGATCACCATTAAATTTGGCACAGATCTCTAGATAAATCAAATCCTACACCTATGTGATAACTTTTTTAGAGATTTGTATCAAATTTAATGGTGATCCTTTGGGGTCCTACACACATAGGTGTGGGAGGGTCTCATAGGATCATTACTCAATAAAAATATATTTTAAAGCTATCATAAAGATTTCATGTTTCAAACCACATTTCTCGACACTATTTAAAGGTACACTATACTTTGATTGTTTAGAGCATCGGCTCTATACAAGCCGCACCCTTTAATATAGCTTAATCATTTTAAGAATTTATATAACTTAATTAAGTTTGATGTAAGATTATATGCCTTTGGGATCATTAGAAAAACCCCTATCTAGTAGTATTTTTAGGACGGACTTTGAAAAGCAACCTCCTCCACTTGGCTTCCAACCGTAATAAAATAAGGGATTGTATACAATGAGACCATTTACCTTTTGTACAGGCAAGTCACAATGAAATCTAACAGCTTAGGTGTGTCGCAAAGTTCGAGAAAATTTATTTCAAAGTTTGAATTTGATCAATAAAATAAATACAGCCGCTTAATTTCACATCCAATGGAGCATGATTAACTGTGAACACCTTATACCAAAAGTAAATAATCTCATTATATACTTTCCTATAAAATAAAAATTACCTTACCACTTCATATATGCTAAGGAAAAAATAACATCAAGACTAAACAAAGTCCAATATCTATATACCCATATCTAACAATTTAAGAGCTTAAATTTCAAAATTGATTTTTGCAAAAAGCTCACCTGGTCATCCTAACATTTTAGATTTGGAAATGTGTACAATGAGATCATTTACTTGTCCAAAATAAAATTTCTTCAATGTTATTGTACATTTCAATATATCGGATTTCACATCCAATAGCTAAAAATAATTGTAATCTCCTTGTTACTAAAATTTTAAAAACAAATAATTTTATGGTAATATGATTATGAAGAAAATAAAATTTGTTATTTAAAAATTATATTCTATGATATCAGTTTTACACTTTCCATTTTGGTTTATTGTTTGAAGGAACTATTTTCCATCTTTTATGCATCAGAGGATACAGTCAATATCAGCTTGGCCTGATGCATCAAATACTTCTCCTTTGCTAACAAAATGTTGAATAATTGGCGTTTGAAGGGCACTCTCAAAAACCTTTTCCATTAAGACTCACGTAAGTAAATCCTCACCTCATAACCCATAAAAATTTATAAGCATTGAAAAACCTTTTTATCGATCATCTCGACTTAATCATTATGGTTGTAAGCTCTAAAAATAATGTATATTATAACAAGTTATTTAAACCATCTATTTTGCCTTAAAAATAAATATTTACAGATCCACAAGGTATATACCATTTTTTGAGTTTCAAATTTTATTTTCAATATTAGGAACTGATTTTAGAGCCATCCAAAAGTACTTTTGAGATGAGGATTTGAGATGAGGCTTTATTTTGTTTTCATAAAGCCCCGGCCTCATAGAAACCTCATCATTCCAAAACCCCCTCGGAAGTATCTCTTTTGTGCCAGGGAGTAAATAAACAAGGTGATCTCGCGCGGGCGTACTATACGCTCTCTTCTTTGTCTGCAGCTCCATCCGCCCTCGAGGCCCTGCGTAGATTGAAGATTTTTCTCTCTCTAAAACTCGTCGTTCCCCGCCGCTTCTCTCTCTCTCTTTCTCAGCCATGGATTCAAAGGGAGAAGAGTCAGAAGTTTCAGAAGAGAGAGAAAAGGATTCGTAGAAAAGGGTTTAAAGTTTTTCGAAAGGGATTCTGTACAGGCGACCTAGCTTCCTCTCATCAACCAGACCACCTTGTTGCTATTGCAATACAGTTCCTGTAACTCTCTATCTCTCTCTCTACAAATCTCGGGCTTTAGCTGCCCATCTTTCTACTTCTTCGCTACCTCTGTAATGGAAGAAGCTACGACCATGAAGATACCCACTCTATCTCCAACTCCCCATTAAAGGACTCCACGGGGTCTCCCTCCACTGATTTTTTTCCAGAGAAACCACTTAAAGATCGAGTACTTGCTATCAAGTGTTTGAACGACTAGATGCTAAACTTCGCCGTGGATTCAATCCCAGACGGAGCTCTAGCTGTTGAAGAAGAGATCACCACTGAAAAGGTGGGTTTTTTCACTGTAAATTCTTGCCATTTGAACTACTTCAAAAAGATAAATTCTTGGCATTTGAATGATGTAGACATAGCGATTAAGATTTCAAATTCTTAATCTTTGCAGAATGTTGTAGATATTTAGACAGTGGGATTTCAAATTGTTTGTCTTTTTTTTCCTGCATAGTTTGATGCATATCCATTTGTGATATAAATTTTGACATTGTTCCTTTTTGGTAAGTTCGCAATGTATTCTTAATGTAAGGAAATCAAATTGAAGTTTATTTTGTATTTACAAAAGGTCTTCATATTATTGTTGGATTGGTTTTCTTGCATATTTTAATGCTAGATCATTCTGAACAATTACCCATTTCTTTAACACTGATTACTCCCAAATGTTTTAATGCTAATTCATTTTGAGCAATCCCCATTTATGATATATAATTCTTTAAATTTTCAGTGAGCATCTCTCTTTCTCTCAATCTATTTTTTCCTTTTCGTCTCTCTATCTTTGTAGGTTTCCATCTCTATCTTGCATTTTCCCTTCACCATTCTGGCAGCAACTCTTTCTAAAGCGTTGTCCAAATGCTTTTGTGGGGTTTAAGAGAGAGAAGAGAAAAATGGCTTATGTGATGCAAACAGAAGATGAAAAGAAGTCCTTTTAGAGAGAGCTTTTGTGGGAGATTAGGTTGTGGAATGGAGGACAATGGAGCTTTGAAGGTTGGCCGAATTTCAGTATCCACAATTTCGGTCAGGTATGCACCAATATATGCACCTACCAAATAGCTAACAAAGTAATATTATGCAAAGTATATTGATTTTAAGACAAAATAGTCTAATCTTGATAAAATTATCTTTCATCGGAACAGGCCCTCTGAATTTTGCTTCCATGGCCCTCCAGCAAAATAGATTTGGGCGCCTGGGTTTTGCTTCCATGGCTATAAGGCACATAACCCATCTCTGTTCCTTTGATTCCACTAGGCCTTTTCCTGATTATTCACCAAAAAAACCCACCATCAAAGATTCACAGTTAGTCTACACCATTGCCACCACTATCAAGCTTCGAAGGCCTGAGCCCCTGCGCCGTGTCCTCAAATTCTTGGAGCATCAGCTTAGGCCTGATCACATTATTTGGGTCTTTATGAAAATAAGAAATGATCATAGATTGGTTTTTTATTTTTTTGAGTGGGCTAAGAATCGAATAAATGCCAGCTTAGAGGCACACTGTATTGTTATACACATTTTGGTATCATCAAATGGCTCTGCCCATGCTCGTCAGGTCATTAAGGACTTTGTTTCAAATCCAGAGCCTGACTTTGTTTCTCATGACCAGTTTCTTGATGGATTGATCTACACATACAAAGAGTGGGGCTCAAACATTCTGGTCTTTGACTTGTTGTTCCAAGTTTATGCAGAGATTGGGCTCGTCGAAGAGGCGAGGAAGGTTTTTGAAAGGCTTCTAAGTTATGGGGTTGTTTTATCAGTAGATTCCTGCAATTGTCTTCTTGTTCAGCTTGTGCGAAATGAACGGATTGAGCTGGCTATTCAGCTTTTTAAGGCCATGCCAGAGGATGGTGTTTGTTGGAATGTGGCTTCTCATAATGTGATGATTCATGCGATGTGCAAAGTGGGGAGAATGAGTGAGGCCCATGATATTCTTTTGGGAATGGAAGCGAAAGGTGTTACCCCTGATGTAATTAGTTACAGTACTTTGATTGATGGATATTGCAGAATCGGCGAGCTTCAAAAAGCTCTAGACTTGATCAGAGAAATGGAAGCTAAAGGTTTAAATCCCAACTCATTTACATATAGTAGTGTGATAGTTGTTCTCTGTAACAGGAGCAAGGTAACCGAGGCTGAGAAGCTTATGAGAGAGATGGTGGATTCTGGTGTGGTCCCTGATAATGTGGTTTATACGACTCTAATTGATGGGTTTTGCAAAATTGGCAGTTTAAAAGATGCGTATAGGCTTGCGGATGACATGAAAATCAAAGGACTTGTACTGGATAATGTAGCTTACACTGTGTTAATATGCGGTCTATGTAGGAAGGGGAAGGTTAGAGAGGCAGAGGAGCTTTTCAAAGAGATGATTGATAGGGGGTTAAACCCTGATGAAATTACTTATACTGCACTGATTGATGGATACTGTAAGGAACATAAAATGAAGGATGCATTTTCCCTTCACAATCAGATGGTTCGACAAGGCCTTACCCCTAATATAGTTACCTATACTGCATTATCTGATGGGCTATGTAAGGGAGGCGAAGTGGATGCAGCAAATGAGCTATTGCATGAAATGGTTGGAAAGGGGCTGGTTCTTAATATTTATACGTATAATACGCTCATCAACGGTCTATGTAAAGTTGGTATCTTGGAACAGGCAAAAAAGCTCATGGAAGATATGGAAGAGGCCCGAATTTATCCGGATACTGTCACGTATACTACTATTATGGATGCTTATTGCAAGGAGGGTAATATGGATAAAGCTCACATGCTTCTTCGTGAGATGCTTGAGAAAGGCATGCAACCTACTGTTGTGACTTTTAACGTATTGATGAATGGGTTTCTTAGAGCAGGCAAGACAGAAGATGGTGAGAAGCTGTTGAGTTGGATGATTGAGAAAAGTATCATGCCCAATGTTATCACCTATAATTCTCTTCTTAAGCAATATTGCATGGCAAAAGATATGCAGGCTTCCTCACGAATCCTTAAAGAAATGCGTGCCAAAGGTTTGGTTCCTGATGGCAATACATATAATATACTGATAAAAGGCCATTGCAAAGCTAGAAATTTAAAAGAAGCATCCTACCTTCACAAAGAAATGACTGAGTTGGGATATAGGCTAAATGTTAGTTCATATAATGCACTCATCATGATGCTCTGTAAAAAGAGCAGACTAGCAGAAGCAAGGGAACTGCTAGATGAGATGAGGAATAATGGTGTTGTTCCTGATAGGGATGTATATAACAAATTTATTGATCTCAGTTATTCTGAGGGAAACATGGAGGGGACCCTTGAATTTTGTGATGAAGTAATAGAAAAGTGCCTTGTGGGCGAGAGCTGTGGGAAACAGATGGGGAAGAAATGATTGTGCAACCCTCTCTGGAAAAAGGATATCGGCTCATTCTGTTCAAGCAACATCATCTCGTTCTAAATCTCTAGTTGGTTGGCATGCAGTCTGTTGGATCATGGCCTGGCATTCCATGGAGGATGTCGATGCCCATCTTATTGAGTGTGATTCGAACTTCATCGATAAAGCCATATTTCCTGCAGCAATCAGAGTTGAAATTCTTCAAGTTTAATGTTCATAGCCCATCTACTTGGCAAATTCAAAAATCTGGGTAAGCTTCTTATTTACTTTTGGTTGATTATTTTCTCTATAGTTGTTTACAATATACTTTGAATTGACTAGGTTAATAAGTTGTTTTCTAATAGAGATCACATTGATACCTTGTTTTCTCCTAGAACCATTTGTAAAGCTTTTATTGGATGGATGCAGTTTATGTTCTCTGAAGCTAAAAGTAATCCATAGTATATATGTGCACACCATCAGAACTCTTTGTGCCATTCTTCCATGCTAAACCTATCATCCAGGGATTTTCTTGGTATTGTTATTTGGAAAGACTTGTAGGAGCTCAATGCTAAACCTATCATCGATTAATGTTCTTGAGATAACTTGTTTTTCTCCTTGAACCGTTTGTAAAGCTTTTATATTGGATGGATGCAGTTTGTGTTCTCTGAAGCTAAAAGTAATCCATACTAATATATATGTACAAACCATCAGAACTCTTTGTGCAATTCTTCCATGCTAAGCACATTAACATTTTCATGGATTAATCCAGGGAATTTCTTGGTATTGTTATTTGGAAAGACTTGTAGGAGCTCAATGCTAAACCTATCATCAGTTAATGTCCTTTAGAAGGTAGGGAATATGCATGAGGAGACTTAGGTAGACTGTTATTCTGTGAAGAACTCTAATGAGCAACATTGACGAGTGACAGCCACTTACATGAAGTCAGTGGCTCATTAGAAGGGGCATCTATGGCTTTGGCATGGAGTTGAGCTGGTCAATCATATGTTGATTGAAACCTTGAAATTGGTGGTACTCCCACTCCTGAACTTTAATCTTGCTTCCAGTCCTTACTTTCTAAATGCTTCCTGCTCTAGACTTTCCCTCAATCTTGCTTATGTACCCTTTCTTGCTTCAGCCTGCAGCTGTTCAGTGCATGTGCAGATTGACCTCGATATTATGAGTGGATGTGTATGCAATAGTACCAATTGCTGCTGTGTGTTGATGCTAGCTCCAGCATGCTCAATTTCTGTGACTCTTTATGGGTTTAGTCTCTTTGTCTTGACTGTGTTATTTCCAAATTTCAGAAGTTCCTCAGTTTGACAATGTGATGGATGTTGCAAATCTGATGTTTCAATCTCGTAAATCTTATATCTCAAATCATCAATCTCTAGTAACTTTAAACCCTTTGATTTCTTTTCACTCAGTTTTGGTCAGTTTCTTTTGTACTGCATGCATTCACTCAAGTCTCCTGTTCATTTCTGTCAATATGCATCAATTCCTCTATTTGATTGTATGCTTTTTGCTTTTCTTGCCCATTTTACTGGCTAATCAAATTCATAAGGTTCAGATAGTTTATAGTTACTTCACTATTGATGCTATTGAGTACAAGAACCGTCGAGGTCAGTTGATTTATGACATGCAAGTTTGAAGCAAGTAGATGTATAGGAAGCAGACAAGAAATTTTTTTGATTACAGATTAGTATCTGGTCAACTTAGATGATATATATGTTGCTGAAGATTGAATATCAGGTTGAAGAGGATAGTGTGGTCATTTTGGTACATGAACTTGTGAGACTTGAACAACCAATAGGGATGGAGGGGATGAAGAAAGGGAGACCGCAAAGATGGGCACTGGGATGTTGATTAGTAGGTAGATGATGATAATCATCTTAATTTTAATAAAAAAAATGATTCCAAGTTATTGATTGTTTGGCCTGATATACTAAGTTTCATTGCTCAGCTTTTCACTAGGAAAGCATATTGAGCTTCCTTGCTTTTCATTATACTCAGTGGCTCGTTTTCCTTCAAAATTGGCACACACTAGTGTTTGAATCTTATCCTTTGCTGTCCCTATCCTCAATGACTTGTGCTTTGTTTCATCTGTAAATAATTACAGCTGATCTTTTCTTTTTCTTCTCAAAGATGTGTGGTGTTTTTTATTCTCAAATTGGTCTAGGGACATTGCAGAATAATTCATATCAATCTGCTAAATTCTTTAAAAGTAATGCTGATGATTATTTTTTCTACAATCTTTTAGACATTATTTGCAGTGATAAAACCTTCATCTATGGTTTTCTTGGACCTAAGCCTACCCCAAAACAGTATTACTAGATAGAAACATTGGTGTCCACTTGAATCTTCCGTCTTTATGATATTCACCTGTGGTTGCTGATGATTATTTTTTCTAGAATCTTTTAGACATTATTTGCATTGATAAAACCTTCATCTATGGTTTTCTTGGCCCTAAACCTACCCCAAAACAGTGTTACTAGATGGAAACATTGGTGTCTAATTGAATCTTCCTTCGTTATGATATTCACCTGTGGTAGCCCAATCTATGGGTTGAAGCTTGTAGAGCTGCTTATGTTATTCATTGTTTTTATATTATGTTTTATGGCCACTGTTATATTCACTGGATTTTATTCCCGAATCTCAACTACTCTTGATTTGATGCTGGTTGTTATGACAAAATGAAATTTCATGTTTCTTTTTGGATTAATGATCAATCTAAGAGTTAGTTTAAATCCTATTGTTCTTCAGATATTGATATATCATGATATAATGTTTGATATCTACGTGTTAAGAAAAAAGTATGTTATGTTTGATAAAGCTATTATCTTTAATGTGCAGGTTGGGACCTCTTTGGATATGCCTCAAGGGAGATGCCTCCTATTCTTCCAACCCTTTTCTCTCGTCCAAACCCATATCTTCATGCATGCTTCTTGCTGCTCTAAAGGATGATGATGAGCTGTGCCATCATCTTGCGCACAGTGCCTAGTGATGAACACTCTCAGCCAGAATCTTATATCGGTAATCTGTCTTTACTTAGATCTATGAGTGTGCTTTTGGGGTATTTTCGTAGACCTAAGCATGCACTTGGAATCCAGAGCAAGCTCTCAAAAGGCCATAAACAGTTGCATTACTCTACCAGACCCTGGATATGATTTATGGTTCCTGGTTTCTTCAAGCAACTTCTTCCTTGATTTCTTTTCGGGTAGGAGACCCATGGTTCAAATTGCCATTACCCACTTTTTCAACTTTTATTTTCCTGGGTAAGTCAATTTTTCTTTGTTTCGATTACCCAATTTCTGATTTTTCCTTGAATTCAATTTTATCAGCACCATTGGTCTTTTCTCTCTATACGACCTTGAATCTCGATGACATTCCTGGCATCTTTGGTCAAGAGCTTGCAATTCCTCTGGTTTTTGGGTTCTTTCCTTATTCACCCAAATTGGGTCTTTGACATTTTTATCCAAATATTATTTTTCTTTGATCCGAAAACCCAACTTCTGGTTTTTTGATGGATTGGTTTCTATCGACATCAATGTCATTTTCTCTCTATGGGTTTGATTATATGTACACTACTGACCTTTTCTCTCTTTAGGAACTCCAGTTTTAGATGAGCTTTCCGGTCACTCTCGGTCAAGAAAAACCCCCATTGTATCTGGTTTTTGACCTCTTCCTCATTCAAGGAAATTGGGTCTTTTACATTTTTGCAATGGCCATCACAGAATCTCTTGAGAAACTTGGGGACTCAGAAGCCACGCGTAGTCATTATTTTGAGCCCCCATTTTTTTCACTGCATTTACATGTGATAATTGAGTCAATGGGCTTTGTATCGGTGGCGCCCCACTTTTGCTTGCTTGGAGATTGTGTAATGGCAGGGCTGTCTAGTTTCTCGGCCTGACAAGTGCTATCTCTCTTTGCAGGATCGAGATTGGGGTTGAAATTTACCGATGAGATTCTCTTGCTGGTTCACACATGGCTTCCCTATTGGGATGCAAGAGAGGTTTTCCTAATGGGATGAGAGAGAGAGAGAGAGAGAGAGAGAGAGAGAAAGTTATACTTGTGCTCTAGGCATTACCTAGTTCGCCTCAAAACATAAGCAGTGTCTTCCTTGCCTTTCCAAGAAAGGCTATTTTCTTTGCTATTTTCTCCCTCTAATCCTCTCAAGGTACGTGCCACACAACTACGAGAGTAAAATATTTGATGTCATCCATTCAAGTCCTTGGGCCATCATGGGAGGGCTTTTTCAAGTTTGAATTTTGACAGAAGCTTCTAGGAAACCTGGGCCTTGCTGGGATTTGGTGAAGTGATTGGAGACTGTTTACAAGGGTACATACTGACCAATTCGGCCCCGATATCAGAATGTTCAGCAGATAAAGCTGAAGCCTGAAGATTCAGAAAAGGCTTACACTGATAGTAGCAGGCTGTTTGGTCAAGAAGAGATTCTCCCTCATTGTTACAAGGGTCTAGATATTTGTAAGTTATCACACAAAATTTGTATTGCGCACTCAATATTAATTTTATTACCAAATGAAAATCTATACGTGGCATTAAAAAAGAAAAGAGATTTATTTGCTACGAGAAGTGAGGAGTTGCAACATCTCTCTCTCTCTCTCAAATGGAGGGTATGTGTTTCTGAATACAATCGCTTTTTTCTCAAAGACTTGCAATGGAATTCAGTGGTATGAGATTTCGTTCTCTCTCTCACTCTCACATCCATGGTGAGATGCATTCATTTGAGAGGGACCTTCTTAATTTTATTTTCTTTCATCTTCTTTACACCTTTCTTTTTTTTTTTTTTTTTTTCTTCTTTTTTTGGCAGAGTTTCTTTTTGGCTTGGGCTTCCTCTCTGTTATGTTAGCAAATGTCACGACTGCTGATGTTTTTCCCTTTTACATTTTTTTCCCAATTGATTTATCGAAAAGTATATAATGAGACTATTTACCTTCACAAGTAATCTTGATCATTGGATGTGAAATTGATTGCCTGGCATTTATTCCATTGGCATTTATTCCATTGATCAAGCTCAAATTTCAATAGAAATTTTTTCTTTGTGATACATCCAAACTATCAGATTTCACATTGAATGGCTATAAATAATTATAATCTCCTTGTATCAATGTTAAATGATCTCATTATATGCAATCCCTTAGATTTATTTTTCATGCAGTACTACTACAAACTATATAAACTAAACATAAAACCTCAAATCAATCCACCTATAAAAAAGGAATATCACTCGAGCTCCGTGCATGCCTGGAGCGAGAGAGAGAGCCATCAGCACAAGCAGCCTAATGAGAGATGGAGAGAGTACCAACAGCTTTCAGCAAATCAGCCAGATTAACCAAAAGCCATAATAATCATTTAGAAAGAACAAAAATTAAAAGAAAGCCACATCAACATTTGAAAAGAAAACATGGTTATCCTTGGCCATGCTTCATCCAAAAGAAATACATGAACAAGAAAGATACCTTATCAAATTACCAGTACTTGTTAAAACTTAGAAGACAATCATATCATGGAAAAAGAACAAATCTCAGAGAGAGAGAGAGAGAGAGAGAGAGAGAGAGATCCTCTGTACATAACATTTGCTACACGTTCGAACAGATCGATCTACAACATCCATCTCCCACCTCAACCAAAGAAGCTTGGGTCATAGCCATTGCTAGTGGTGGCCAATATGTAGTAAGCCACAATATGGCCAATTGATCCCCATGCCAGGACATCAACAATATTGAAACCAGCAGGGTCATTTGATTTCAACAATCCAACATACTCCTTAGCTCTATCATCACCTGCCTCAAAGTGGGTCACCCCATTTTGCTCTGGCAAACCTTGCTTGGCAACATTTTCTCTTTGAAAATTCAAGAAAACAAACCTACCCAAGAACAAGGACAAGCCAGTGCTGAGGCTTATTACCAAAGATGCGTTCAACTCAGCTTTTGGGCCAAATTTAGAGGGACTTCTAGATTTGGGTTGGGTTTTGGATGAGATTTTAGCTAGTAAGTGGAAGGAGTTTAGAGGTTTAAGGGGGCGCAGGCCTTGGAAGAGATTGAAATTGGGGGAGATTTGGGGGTGTTTTTGGAGGGGGGGTGAGAGGGTGGGTGTAGTGAACAAGGTGGTTGCCATGGTTTTAGAGGTTGTTTTAGCTGTGAAAATGGAGGAAAATTTAGAGAGGGCCTATATGAATTGAATGGTGGGGGGTGGGTTTGAAGAAGTAAAACAATTGGATTTCTGTATCTTATTCTTCTCTTTTTTGGGGGGTCTTTGTGAATATGAGAATGGATTTTGAGGGTGGCTTGGATGGATTTGATTGGTTAGTTATGGATAAGGGATTCAGACCACAAATGCTTGAAAGGGCTTGCTTGATATATTCTATGTGGTTCTTTTTCAAAAAGAAAATAGAAAAGGATAATTTAGAATGAGAGAAGCTAGTGTATTGTCAACCAAAGGAAATTTTAAGCCTCTGCCATATTTAAATATGGTAATCACACGGAGGTCCAAAATTTATAGAAATTTACAAGAAGGTCCACCGGTCTGATGCTCCAAACAGTTTAACTTGGTTTTCTCTTTTCAATTGTGTTCCTCAGTCTTATGTTGCAAACATTAGACTGCTTTTCTTTTTTTTTTTTAAATTTTTTTTAAAGTGTAAGGATCAGTCTAAGGCTCTAGATACCAGACTGCTCAACTTGTATGAACATTGTGGAAGCCACACGGTCCGATTGTGAATTCCCAGTTTTGTTATTGGTCCAATGTCTAGAACTTTAGACCACTTTGCTTCTACACTGACACAAGCCAAGTGGTCTAAGTTCTAAAACCTCAACTCAATCCCCAGAATGAAATTCATTGTCTAGAGATTGTTTCGAGGTTCCAGACCCTAGATTAAAATTCATTGTCTAGAGACTGTTTCGAGGTTTCGATTGTGAATTCCCAGTTTTTGGGCCTGTCTTGGTTTTGTGCAAGCCTGAACTAAGTCGACTCAAACTCAACCGACTAACTCGACCCGGCCAGACCCTCAAAACCTAGTCTTAAATTGAACAAAGAACAGACACGGTGTTGAATTCTTATTTCGTTGCAAGTCAAGCTGCCTCCTTATCGGATCTCATGACATTGTCTGTGGTTATTGAAGTCAATGCATATCATCGGGTTTTTTTTACACGCGAAACTTGTATTGGCATGTATTTACTACCTCCTCTCCGCTGAAAAACCTGCCTAGAATTGCATTAGAAAATGAAATACTTGCTTTCCTTGACTAGTGTGGTGCCTTGGAACTTATTTTAATTATACGGAGATCATCATAATCATCATCATACGAGACGTATCCCATTTATTTGAAGTTCACTACAAAAATCTTATTTTGTGATTCTACTTTTACAAAAAGTCACATAGTCAGTGAGACTATAAATCATCATATCTCTTCGCATTACTTTCATCCATGTCTTTTTGGATCCTCCCCTAACCCTCTTAAAACCTTCACTTGAACCAAATCGTCTCTTCTCCTAACCAGTGTTCTACTAAAATGATAATAAAAAGTTTATTTGCCTTGGAGCCAATTCTAAATATAATGATTGAAATTAAAACACAATTATTCAAAAAGAAATTTGGTCCCCTATACCAAAGGTGCTCCCCCAAGACTTTAAAAACCATTTTGGAGGTGTGCAAAGGACTTAAAAACTTCCTATTAACGTCCATATTATTATTTCCCACAAATAAAAACTCATCAAAGGTCATGAATCCTAACAAATTACGACGATGATACTAATTTTGAAAATAATTCGAATTATTTATCTTTATGAAAAGAATCTAAGATCCAGTCAAAAGAGCAATGGAACTGAGCATGCACAATTCCACCTTTCGAATTAATAAATCAAATACAACAAATGTTAAACTCAAGGTTATAAGACTGATTGCCTTCCAGTCGTGCTGTGGACTTGAAGCAAGTAATTCATTCATGACATGCCTAGTCCAATTTGAGGCACCACGACACCTTGTTCCTAGGATTTAGGGATGGCAACCGGAAGGGACCAGACCTGGACCCAGATCCAGACCCAGACCCAAAAAAAAATATTATAGACCCAGACCCAGAATCATATAGTGTTCAGGCCCAAGATTTGGACCCCGACCTGAACCCGGCCTGGTCCATTGCCACCCCTTCTTGGATTCCTCTTTCTTTTTCTTCTTTTTTTGAAAAGTTATGTACCTAGGATATCTTCATGCAATATCTTCAAATTCCTTTCTTTCCTTCTTTTAGGGGTTTGGAGAGAGAGAGAGAGAGAGAGAGAGAGAGAGAGAGAGAGAGAGAGAGAGAGAGAGAGAGAGAGAGAGAGAGAGAGAGAGAGAGAGAGAGAGTGAGAGTAGAGAGTAGTAGTAGAGGAGTAGAGAGTAGAGAGTAGAGTACGAGTAGAGTAGTAGTAGTACGTAG
>NW_006500340.1:657498-675823 GCF_000471905.2 Amborella trichopoda | reverse complement strand
TACGTTACGTTACGTTACGTTACGTACGTACGTGTACGTTAGTAGTTACGTACGTAGTTACGTAGTTACGTACGTAGTAGTAGAGAGAGAGAGAGNGAGAGAGAGAGAGAGAGAGAGAGAGCTTTGTCTGCTTACAAAAGAGTTCTTTTTGGGCGGCACAGGAGAGAGATGCATAAACCAGAACAAATTGAACATTTTATAAGCGCCTCACTGAACCTCAGCAAGTCCATCACATTCAAGCGACAAGCACTTAGCCTGACTTGACTAGAGAGAGAAAGAGTTTCAAGAGTTTGCAACATACAAAACCACTGGCGCCATTAACTGCGTGGAAAAAATGTGCACCACCTAATACAAATTACAAACCCCCTTTCACTTCCCCCCTCTCCCCCACCACCATTTTCACCCATGCCTACCCTTTTCTACTCTGTACATTCCCCCTTTTTTACATATCTTAGGAGACAAAAGAAAGAAAAGGAAAAAAGGTAAGCGAAAAAAGAAAGAAAAAACATGAGTGGTGAAAAACCAGCATCTCAGTTTATTTTTGTATATAGAGAAGTTCACAATAGGATGAATACCTCAGAAACAGTCGAGATAGTGGAGGTTTCGGTTACGTCGATATTGAAGCAAACTCCCATAAGTTCGGTCCCAAACCCCAATGAATAAGGCCTCAGTATCTGGGCTGAAGGACATGCCTGAAATCTCTCCAAAAAAATCGATCTCTTGTTGCTTGCTGTAGTTGCTCTTTGTGTCATATATGTGAACGAAATCAGCAGGTTCAGCCATGGCCATGAACCGGCCATCGGTTGTGAACCGAATAGACCTCACCGCACCCAAGTTGCCCTTGAGAACAGCGAGAGAGGAGGAGAGGTTTCTGATGTCCCATACCCGACAGGTCTTGTCCTGGTTCCCAGTTGCAAAGATCCGGCCATCAGGGTGCCATGCTGACGCAAATGAGTAGTCGAGGTGGCCCAAAAGGGGTATGATTGTCTGCGCGTGCGCAGGAGAGAGAGAGATCAGTCTTTTAAAGTACATGTTTTTATCCACCACGTGAATATAGAAAGTAAACTATTAACACACAGTGAGAGAGAGAGAGAGTAAATACAATGGATACGACGTATTCTTCTTTTCTACTTTCGAGCCTTGAAGAATGAAACTGAATCTCACAGTTTCACTGAACAAACCATCTAGATAGTAAAATAAGGCAGCCATGGAGCTAAAACGATTTTGGTTAAATTTTAAATTAGTTTGTTCTCTCCTAATTTTCGACTTTCACATTTCTTTTTTACCAAATTTCTACCCTACAGGGATGAGACAATCTAGTCCTTGGATTCATGGCTCCCCTTTCTGAATGCATGAAAAGGTCCCATTATTACCAACTTACATACATTATACAGTACAGTGCCTAGCTTTACATGATTCCTAATAACCAGAGAGATCATTAAAATCCAGTTTTAGACATATTTCTCGTATGGATCTAGCTTCATGTAATCCTTTCCTGTTTGTTCCTTATCAAAATTAAATTAAATTAAAAAAAAAAAACTCATTTCCTAAAACATATGCACTAGGCACTCTCCAAGCCAATTTCTGACTTTCTTCTGATCTTGTAGGATAATAGTATCATCGGTAATCATGAAACGAAAGCACCTTCTATGTCCAAACATGAAACTGGAGACGAACAGATCCATGGAATGGCAGACCAATGGGCATCATGTCATGTCAAGGGTGTGCTCTATGTAGATTTGGCACATTGCTTCAGTTGCTCTTTCATGTCATGTCAGGTATTTTCACTCGTCTCAATTATACTAAAAAATAACCAGGTGCAACACAGAAGTATTTTCACACACTGTCTCAATTATACTAAAAAATAACCAGGTGCAAGTTATACAAAATTGGGCTACCTTTCCAGTTTGAGAATCTGCCAATATTCCATCAGGATGATCTCCAACAACAACGATAAGCTTTCCATCTGGACTAAGTGACGTATGCTGCCAAGTAAAGTCACAGCTTCATTACCAAAACCAAAAGGAAAAAGTGTCGACAGGCCAATAACTAACTGGAAATAACAAAACCAGTACAACCATAGAAAACGAAGAACTTACATTCACCGGCCATGAAAAGCGGAAGTGATTGCAAAGTTGAAACCTTTCCATATCAAAATCCCTAACTCCACAGTCATTGTTTGAGGCCATGAAATGAATAGAACCACTGAAACGAAATATCGGGTCAAACTAGTTCTCATTTATCATTGATCTAGATCAGTTAAACAGGTAGACAGACCATATACCTTGAAGTGGTATATATCTCAACTGCATTCGTGATGGCGTTCTCGTCATATGTTGTCCTGGAACAGAAGCTAACTCCAGGCCTATCCAAATACTGAAATTCAACAGGGAACATACATGACAGATACATCTGTGAGATGCTGTTTGAATCATATTCTAAGTAGCAATCCTAATATGAAACTTCAGGCAGAAGGCCAACAACCTGATAGCCCTCACCCTTGGCAATTCCTTAGCTTTAGCCTCCCATGCTTAAGGAATCTATAATTGTTATGCACGTTCTCTATTTTTCCATCTACTTCAATGAATTGCAGTTACTAATCATAAAAAAACATCAAGATTCACAAATTCTGATACTACAAACGCCTTTCAACTAATGCAATAGAACTAAAAAAAGAAGCAGGCATGCTCCTTTTAAAATAACATGACATCTGGAGTTCCAATCCTATGGTCCAAAGTTAGAAAAGAGACCAAAATCTCTATACCATACAAGCATTAAAAATTGGAAATCTAAACCATCAGTAGACGGGAACCGATGCATTTAAATGCTCAAGAACCCAGGAAATCTTGAAAGCTGAAGAAAAGAAGCAATCCTGTGATTGGTGTTGGAGAGCATGTATTTTACAATTCAAGATTTGATTGATGCAATATCACATGCATTTAGAAATTTAAATGCACATGGGTACGTGTTTGTATGTACTTGCACATGCCTATGAGTGTTTCCATGAATAAACAACAATGGAGAATTCTAAAAAGCAAGCTCTGAGAAAACTTTAATTACCTTACAAATAAGTTCTCCCTGAAAGCCACCAGCTACAAGTAGGTTATCTTTGACTGCCAGTGTGCTGACTTGAGTTTGAGTGAATCCTTCCAGTAAACTTCCCGGGTGTTTCTGCCATAACAAATAACCTCAGTTGCTGACCAAAAAAAAAAGCCAAAAGAACCCAACCTTTATAAAGGTTGATAGAGGATAGCAGGCAATAAGCATAAAAGGAATATTGATCAGGAGAAAAAAATGAAAAAACAGAAAGGAAATGGGTAAAGGCACCTCGCATGGAGCCACATGTCCTGAAACATCAAGAACTTCTGTTGTATTACAGGATAACGATGACCAGTGAAGCAATGAATAGGTTGACATGAGATACACATCATGTTTTGATGTAGCCCAAACCAAATTTCTCAGCTGTATTCCCACAAAGTAGACCATAAAAGATCAAAATACTTGTAAAAAGAAGTTTGCAAAACCTCAATACCAAATACTAACACTTCAGTTTCTAGCATTAATCACAAGGTTCAAGCAATGGCCAAAGCAAGTTTGTTTGATTTGCAGGACAGATACTTGAAATGAAATAGAAACAAACACAACTGCCGGCTAAGATTAACCAAACACACAGCATTGGTCATAACGTGATAGAATGAATAAAAGCCCAAGCTAAAACAATTTATTCATTATTGCTTATTTGCATAAGAAATGTAGTTCAGAAAACAAAACCAGCACAAAATGATTATAGGAGCACAAGTACAGGCACCACAAGTGAAGTTTGTATTGATCGAAAATATATTTGTAATATACAACTCGAATTCAAATGAGCACACCTTCCCGAAGTACGACCAATTCTTGCACAAATTTAACTCACTGAATATACACAAGCTATATCTCTTTGAAACTTTCCTTCTTTGATAGGTGGATGAAAACATAACATTAATTCATTGACTTCATTAAAAAAAAAAACAAAATTGACATGGAAGAACTAGGAAAATCCTCTTGTCTTCATGTTTGATGTAAACGGGGCCATATCAATCGTGTAGGCAAAAATCCAGTGTGCTCATCCCTCCTGCTTTTTACTACAAGACTATCATGCTCCATTCCAAACAGATGACTTCATAGTTCATACAATTGAGAAGCCTATGCATCATCCGTACCTATCTGCCTAACTACAAAAACAAATAGACCATATGATACTTCAAAATGAGACCTACAGCCTTTACAAGAATAGTGATGAAACAATAAGTACTCCAACCCCCCTAAAAAATGTGAATCACCTATCACAGCCTCCTTTATTTATGGCCTCTACACAATCATACAAAATCTCATTGAAAAACATATCAAGTCAGACTCCCTCCTTTCCCCATTATAAGGAATTGACCTAACATTGCCTCCTTTATGGAATCCTCCTAGAAAACCCTGTCATACAATAAAATTCAATGTATCACCAATCGCACCCTATTTTCTTGAAAGCCCCTCCACCAATAATTGCATATAGGGAACCACTTTCAAGATCCCAATCGCGATTATTATCATTATTGCTATGGTATAGTCCCCATAAATAACTTTGGCTTAATACTTCATATTTGGTCCAGGGGCTGCACCTGTATGGGTTTCAGCGGCAATGCCTGAATCAATACAAAATCTGCTTTTGCAATGGTATAGTCCAACTCTTCCAATTTTGTGTGGAGGCTAACTATAGCTGCCCCTGTTTGGGTAATCTGGAGTGAAAGGAATGATCAATAATTCAATTCAAAGCAGCACTCCACAAGCTGGATATTTGACAAGATAAAAGCCACCACAATATCTTGGGCAAATATAACAAAACGTTATTGGGTAATTCCACCCTGGATTTTGAAAACCAGTGGCAGGTGATTGCACAAAGCTGCTTACCTAGAGCTCTAGACAAGCTACTTGGGCCAGCAAAAAGTCTGATTACCCTTGGCATCTTTCCAATTTCTTTGCGGAAATCATTCAAATTACAAACAATATCATGGCCATTTTTAACCATGTATGAAGAGAAGGTAACAATATGGCTAATCAGCTGGCCAGAGATTGGGGGATGAAGATGTCTCTTGTAATCACACATTTTTTAATTTTATTTTGCTGACATGGTTCATTGGTACAAAGAAGGAAACTTTGAACCAAGATCACACTTGTATACCTTGATAAAAGAAAATCATCAGGTGCCAGTTTGGATGTACCCAAAATTGCAATATTTTTTTATTGCAATCCGAAAATATTGTGAAAGAGATTTAACGGTTTGCACAACTTTCAAGATTTTGTTAGATTTTTAGATTGAAATAAAAAATACTGAAGTGTCAAGGTAAAAGTTATCGTAAAAATTTTTTAAGTCGGACTTGAATTTTTTTTTATGAAAGAGTGGCTCTCTCACCCCATGCAAACCTCACCTGTGACCCCACAACTCCGTGAAACCTTAAAAACCCCAAATCTACTCTCTCTCTCTCTCAATAAACAGAGCATTTTCATTTTCTCTCTCTAAAAAACCAAAGGAACTCAAGCCCCATCCATGGCAGCCCTAGGCGGCGTCTTTGTAAAGCCATCTAAACATGTAGAGAGATAATCGAGTATCCTGACTCTCTTCAAACACATCATTTAGAAGACGAGAAACATTCCAAGAGCTCATATCAAACCTCGATTCATCGGAACAAACTCAATTCCACCCACGTTTCTAAACAATCAAAGATATCCTCCCTACAAAATCCACACTGTCCTTGATGGGTTTAACTTCTTTTCTTCTGAAAAACAAAAAACTCTCACAAATGGGTTTATCAGAAATCATATGTTCTCTCTCTAAAGAACAGGGTAACCCCAAGTTTCTGATGGATATACACTTTGCAAAGCTCTTTCTCGCAGTAAAATTGAGCCGCTCGAAGCTATAACTGAAAAAAAAAAAAGCCTCATTTCACTTCCCATTTTTCAACCTATTATTCTGTGATCCCCATCTCCTCACCTTCTACTTCTTCGTTCTCACAGTAACCACATCTCCTCTCTTTCTCTCTCCCCATCTATGGCAGCCCTAGGCAGCGTCTTTGTAAGGCCAAGGCCCTTTCTCTCTCTACAAAAGGCGAGCCTTTTCTCTCACACCACACCCATGAGAAACCCCTTCTCTTCATGAATAAGGAGAAGCTCGGGTTGCAGGTTTGCTTATTGCATGGAAGCAAATTTTTTACTACTGCGAGGGATATAGGAAAACCTTTTGGATTGGCAAGAGAATTTTGGTAAGGGCAGAATGCAACTTTGCTTTTAGTATGTTCACTCCATCCAAACAGTCCAGCATAATAATAAAAGAAGATAGCAATGTTTCTTAATTAAGAATGAAAACTATTTTTTTCCATGTGAAGGTTTTTTTATTTGACATCCAAACTGACCCTAGATCACTACAAAATGATCAACATCTTCTTCACTTTACGCAATGATGGATGCTCCTAATCCCAACTACTCCTGCACCTAAAACCCCTCCCATAAAGAACAATTATTACGAAGCTCTTTTTTAGGAAAAAAAAAGAAAAACTACATGTCCCTCCCCTTGTTTTCATCCCTCTTGCCTGCCCTTAATCACACCACTTGCACCTTAGACCCCATCATGATCCACCTTTCCTATTTTAGTAACCCAACATTCTCAATTCATATGGTATCAAATTCCTACCTTTCTTGAGAGATTAAATAATGGTAACCATGGCTTTAAATTTTGGTTTGTTTTGACCAAAGAGACCAAAGACTTCAGCATTGGCCTCTTCCTTAACCAAAACTTCATCTTGAAGCTCGTTAGCTTCTGCTTTGGGACTCGTCAGCTGCTTCAGCCTCTCTTGCCAAGAGATCTCTTCTACAAAAATCCACAAGGACAAAAACGTTTTTCTCTTTTGGTTTCAACCAAATGGGCTGGAACATTTAGGGAAAACTATTCGGCCTCAGATAAACTAACTCTGCTAATCCAACTATGATAAGTTCCAACAACCATCAACTAAAAAAGAGCATCGTAAAGCATTCTAATCTTGACAACTCTTGAAAAATGACTAACACACTGTCATCTCCACTATCCTAAACTTTCACCACTTGACCAAAGGCCATCACAGGTCCCTCAAAGAATAAAGATCTAATTTATCAGACCCATTTAGACATTTACCTCCCAAATGAAAACAAAATATTGACTACAAAGTAGCACAAAGTTCATGTATAGACATAGAAATGAGTGGAACAAAAATTTTAGCCACAACATGGACATGAATGCAAGACAAATAATGAATGGAAAGTGACGATCACAATACTTTTCTATATACAAAAACCATAAAAAAAATTTCAACCCTGCTGAAAAAGCAAATTAAATATTCAAAACCAACATAATAAGGCGACTAAAATACTATTCAAACCATCATACTTCAGAGCCAAAGATGATGAAATATAAATATCCAGATTGCATAGATTTATATTTAAAGGATACTGCATGCCATTAACTGTATGTGTCCAGTTCAAACATGTTTCTAGTAACCTAAATACGATTCAGAACTTCCACAAAATTTGGTCTTGTACACCATTGTTAGAAAAACCAGGCGATCTAACTACTAACCACCCGGTTAGATCGGAACCGGCGCCAGTTCCGGTTTTGGCGGTTTTGGTGATCGACCGGTATTTAAAAAAAAAAAAATCAAAAGAGTGTATATAAATTCCCAAAAATAAGGAATTTGATTTTTATTGCATTTTTTAATATTCTTTATATTGTGGTAAAGATTAAAATTTGTTTTTGTCATTAATACTCACTTTAATTCAAAAATCGATTCGTTAAAATGTATTCTTTCATTTCTCATTAATTTTCAACTTCATTCGAATGTGTTTAATTTAATCATTTTTTATATGCTTTTCATATTTTAATAGATTTTTATTTTTATATCTTTTTTAATTTTTCAACACTTTTTTGACCGCCCGGTACATGCCCGGTTAGAACGATTGAATCGGCCGGTTTATCGGTTAGGCCGGTTAAACCGCTTCCGGACCCATGTCCGGTTAACCGTTCAGGTTTGATTTTACGAACACTGTTGTACATTTCCATTCTATTATTGATGTATCAAAGACTAACTCAAGGGATATTCACAAATGTGAAAACAAAGAGAAATCTTACAACGGGCCATGAAAATGATGAACTTCCAACGCTCTGGCTTAAGAACCTATAAGTGGAGTTTAAAACTGATCTCAGCAAAGGACATGACCTAGCCGTTATCTCTCTCGTTTTTTTTTTTTCTTTTCTTTTTTTTTTAAGTATTAGTGGTGGTTATGGCCTAGGATGTCATGTTGAGCCAATACCCAAGTCATATTAAGTTTGCACTAGGTAGTTACTACTTAATAAATCTTAACTTCTTTTTGAGAACTTCGCATTAGGGTAACCAAATCCCCCTGCGTTTTCCCACCAAAGTTTTGCAAATCAAGTAATATCTACAACGAGTGGAAGGAAAATAAAATCTTTAAAAAGGGACAAAAATACATATATGGGATCTCATTACCTGGAAATGAAGAATGGTAGACTTCACAGATCTTGTGTTGTGCCAAAAATCATAATATTTGTAACCTTTCTCGGTTTCTTTGCATGCCTGCATGCAAGCAAAGCATGGAAGATGATAAATAACATTAATATATACGCATGTGAGTACGTATGTGCATATCAACCGATCTTGGTAGAACATATATACCTTCTCTATTCCCTTGCCAGATTGGGGGATGTTCTCATAATTTTTGTATTGTTCCAACCTAGTTTGCCGATACTTCTCCCTAGTTATATTTAGCCTCTCCCATGGGATACCCTGAATATCCTTTCCCTTGCGGGCTTGTTCTGAAGATGTATCTGTTACCCTAGTGAGCTGCACATTCATTCACACCTTTTAGTATCTAATTCTATCTTTCACCACCACGAAGAACATCCGTTCAAGTGGTCTTTGATGAATAAGCCATCACTCAAAAGAAGAAATTCAGAAAGCAAAGGTTATAAAGGTCTTGTTTTGTCTTGGACAAGTAACACATGTTGAGAAAAAAATATTTGGTTTCTAGCGCAGCTACTACAAGAATAGATCAAAGCCACAACTGCTACATTACTTAGACGAGTTATTTTAGCAACTGCCCAAGAACTGTAGAACTGTGGCAAGTTTTTAATGGACTACGTGAGTCCATCAAAATCTGTCAAGTACAATGCTGACAGTTAAATATAGAAAAGGAGCCGGGGGAAGGAAAGAAAGGGAATCTGTGCCCCTTTTAACTTCATTTATCACCCCATGAACACCAATTTGAGCCCAAACTCCACTGAACTTAGAGAACATCATAGTGTTTTAGGGAGAAAACTATTTTCTCACTCACCAGCATTGAGCGAAGGAAGAAATTTTTAACTTACTTATATGGTTGAGTATTTTTAGTTTAAGTCAGTTATGATTTAACTGGCTAGAACTTGGTGAATCATACACAACATGACTAAAAACCAGACAAGGAACAAAAGGAAACAGACTAAAAACAGAAGAATGAATGAAACTCAAGAATCTAATACAAGCGACAGAAGACAGAACTGACCATGTCATATTCATCATCAGATTCTGATTCACCGGAACCTCTGCCACAAAATTCATCATCTATATCATCCTCATCAGCATCAGCCATTTCATGGTCATCAGCAGGGTACTCACACTCATCCCCTCGGTATTGGGACATGTTATAAGCTAGCTAATTTACACCTCTGCAAAGAGGCGCAATTAGGGAGAATCAATAAAGACTAGTAACACACACTTAAAATACCCCAATGAAGCATTTTTTAATAGAAATTTTAATGAAATTAAGAACATGAATCTATTAATGAAGGTTGCAGTGATGGTAATAACTTACTAAAAAAAATGATGGTTTTGATGATCATAAAATAAAGGGTGCAGTTGGCATACGGATGCATCCGTAGCTGTAAAGGTAAGGTGCACCTTCAAATTTTATCATGGTATATAATTTTGATGTAAAATGTTCTTGGGATTATCTCAAAATCTATTTTTATATCTAGTTAAAAAAATTTAAATTTCAAAAATGGTTAAAATCAAGTAGATCTATAGATATATGAAAATCTTGAAAATGGACAGAGTAGATAATATGTAGTATGAGACTTAAAATCTTTTTATTTTTCATGGTCATACATCTCGATGTCGAGATGATCAATCAAAGTGTTTTTCAACATTAAAACTGTCTTTTCCGATCGATTTTTGAGGTGCATCCGTAGCTGTAGAGGTAAGGTTGCAACCTTATATAAACTTTTTCCCAAAATAAATAAACCAAAAAACAAAACTTTAAGCAGAAACAAAAAGAAAGGTAAAAATATATCTGTTGTGTTCCAAATGACACTTTGCAGGATTATGATTCTTAAACTGATAAAAAATGTTATGCTTGGTAACCAACAATTTTCAAATGAAAGAAAGGGCCATTCTCTCAAAAATTAAAGAAAATAACAGAAAATGGGTAGAATCGATGGGTTGAACGCATTCTTAACAACATAACCAGAAATGTCCATCAAAATAACAATAAAGAAATATTCAATAAACAGATACTTGACCATATTTCTGCTCGACAAATGTAAATTACATACAAAAGGATGGAGAAAAAAAAGGAGCAAGTACCCAATGTAAGAACCTCAGAAATAACAAAGAAAAAAAGAGCAATGACAGCAACAAAAGAAAACTTCCACCAAAAATAAATGAAAACCTACATGATTTCATGGGTAAAGTAAAAAGAAAGACATAATTATAAAATTATTATCTAAAAATTTTCAATAACAGGATTCAGAAAAGAGAGATACACCAAACATTTCCCCCTGTAAATCACATTAACAAACATCAATTTGTACTGTAATAATACAAATCAAAAGGCCTAAACTTTTGTCGTAAATCCAATACCTACTATATAAGGATCTAAGCTACTCATAAATCCACATGCAACAGAAAAAATAAAATTAGGCGCCTCTGTTAATTATTAGCCTCAATTTACCCAAGTAATCATACTATTCAAACAACTAAAAAAAAATGAAAAAGAAGTATGCCCTTTATACCAAATAAAAGGCCTAACGCCACGAATTGTTCAAGCCGAATGATAACCTTTTTCATTTCTGAATCACTCTAAATAAATAAATTTACGAATTCAACGGATAAAAATACTCTTCGGTTAAATAAGTAATGACACAAATAAATACAGTAGAAAACCACAAAAATAATGAAACAAAATTTGTTACCTAACCTTTTGAGAGGCTGTTCAAAATTTGCAGGTGTCCAGATCTCTCTGACAACCTGGTTTTTTGGCCGGAGCCAACAAATTACGGCGAAATATTGACCGCTTTCCGGCTCGACGAAAAGGGACAAAAAGGCGAAATCAGAGAGAAAAAAAAAGGGGGTTTCGTGTTTATATCGAGAGAGAAAGAAGAGAGAGAGAGAGAGAAGGAAAGGCACCGGCTTTTGTGACACCGCCCCGACCGATAAATATAAATATTTTAAAAATGAAAAATTAAAATGGCAGGATAAAATTAAAGAGTGCCTCCTTCCAAATGCCCCTCTACAACCACACTAATTTCGATAATAGCCTCGTATCTTTGGGTAGGCTTGTTTAGTAGGCACCATTTATTACCACCCGGTTTTTATGCGGCCAAGCCCGGCACATGTAGAAATACGGGCGTCCTAATAAATTTATTTTAAGAAGGATTTTAAGACTTAATTTTTAAGGACATGTGATTTCTATCGTGAATAAGAAAAAATATAAATGATAATTTTAATAATAAAATATTTGAACAGTTAGTTTTCATTGTTTTTAAATGGAACACCTACTTGCATCTATCTTTAAGATGGATCTTTCACCCTTTCCAAACTGCGTATGTAGAACTACGGTACAACCCCCATGAAACAAATTTCCTTATATATTGTGAGATTGTTTATTTTTTATACCAGGTCACAATTATTCCTTCTTTATATGTCAAATTGATTGGTATGGTTGTTATAAGGTTGAGGCCCTAAACAACCATAATGAGGTGTACCTTTCAATAGTATTGAAAGATGTTGATAGATTGAAATTCTATTTTCATATCTAATCATAAAATTTAAAGCCTCAAAAAAATAGTCTAAAATAATGTAAATCGAGGATATATGTGAACTCTTGAAAATTGATAGTCTAAAAAATGCATTACTTGATGTACTGTTTTCAGGACTTGAAATCCATTTTTTCTCATGTCCATTTATCTTAAAGTCAAGATGATCGATTTGAAAATTTTTGAGCATCGAAAGAACTTTTTCTAATAAATTTTTGAGGTGTCCCTTGGTTTGATTATTTAGGACTTCACCCTTATATGAAACTTTTTTCCAAATTGTATAGTTTGGGATGTACCGGGAAGTTTTTTAAAAAATTTAACTTTAATTCCAGCCAATAGTAATTTTATAATTTTTTCCTATTGTTTAGTGTATATAGTACCTACTGATACTGTTGATTTAATTTTATATATTAAAAAACTTGCAAAAGAAAAACATGGGGTAAAGTTTATACGAGGCATTGACCTTTGTACACTGCAAAAATCGACTGGAAATTTTTTTTGTGATATTTTCACCTCATATTTATTAATTTTGAGCTCAAAAAAAGGGTGCAGTTCTAATGAACTTTTAATAATCAAATTAAGATATTTAAGGGCTACAAAGTAAAGGTAGCGTAGAGTTTATTTTTTTCAACTTCATAATTATGATAGTCTACATATAAGTATGATAGTCTATATGATAGGTCTGCAAATTTTGGATTCAAAATCCATTTCCAAGATGAATTTTGGAAGGGTGAACTAAGCATAAACGTATGAGATGCGTCTAAATCACAAAGTCTCATTTTTATCTAGGGCATGTTTGTTTCATGTACAAATATTTATTGAGAAATATTTTCACGTGAAAGAATTCCACTATATAGTTAGTTATGAGAATAATTTCACACCAATTAGTCCTAATGCATCTTTTCATATCAATTGACAACTAATTGGTATGAAATTATTCTCACAGCTAACCACATAAAGAAATTTTTTCAAGTGAAAATATTTTTCGAAAAATATTTTCACGTCAACCAAACATGCCCTCAAATAACATAGGTTTTGGGTAAAATAAGAGAAAGCATAACATCAGCACTACTCAACATAGGTGTATGGAACTTGGTGCATCACATGGGTACCAAGTATTTGTTGCTGCATATTTCCTTGGATGTAATTAATCTCCACAGTTTACTATTAGCAACTGAGGGTGGATGTCCCTCGGTACTGTGTCATATACATTTGCCTTAAATCAAAGAGAGGATTTCTATGAATTGGACATGGAATTGATTGGTTAGCCATTGATTTTAGCAATGCTACATCTCAAGTTATATTTCTACCCCATTAAAAAAAAAAAAAAGTTTATTTGCTTTTGTGAAACGATTTTAGTCAAAACAACAGAAAAGCAATATTATTTATAAGGCTTTTTTATTTTGGGGGGCACTCAATGTGTTTTTTGAATAATAACTATGAACAAATATCAGGAAACTCAATAAAGGAAAATTGTTTGATCCAGCCATCTCAAAATAAGTAAACCTTCACCTCATAACGCATGAAAATTTGCAATTAAAGCATTAGAGAAGCTTTACATCGATTATCTCGGCTTCAACATTATAGTAGTGAAAAAAAAATTAGGATTTCAAGCTCTTAATATCATAACAAATTATTTAAACCATCTATTTTGCCCTAAAGTAATTATTCACATATCCGCAAGATATGTACCATTTTTTTAGTTCCAAATTTTATTGTTGGTGTTGGAAATTGATTTTAGAACCATCATGGAGATTTCTGTCGCCGAAAGTGTTTTCCTGATGAGGACTTGAGATGAGATTTATTTTATTTTCATAAAACCTTTGCCTTATAGAAAGTTCATGGAATGTTGAAAGTGGAGCATGAGAATTAAAAGATAAAATGATTGTGCAGAAATCATGCTTACTTGTGATTCCTTGTCATCTCAACATGGACAGTACCACTGTTCGAAGGGCTGATGGCCTTGCCTCGTGGGTGCTTCGTATATTCTTCTAAGCCCAAAGATTTTCTACTTCAGGGGGAGTATATTGTCCATCTACTCCCTCAGACAAAACTAACTAGTAATATTTTTTCGAGGAAAAAGTTCATATAAGGCTTTTTTTTGGTAATTAAAAGTTTTATACAAGATACGAACATTATATTGTAGTAGCAAGGCGTACCTCAAAAATCCATCAAAAGATATTGTTTCGATACCAGAAAACCCTCCAATTGATTATCTTAACCTTGAGATATATGGGCATAAAAAAAATGATTTCAAATAATGTAAATAGTGTAACACATTATCTGGACTGTCCATTTTCAAAATTCTCATGTATTTACAAATCTACAAGATTCTCAAGTATTTACACAAAGGTTTCTAGGATCAAAACTACATTTTATGACACAATTTGGAGGCGTGCCTTACTTTTATTGCTTAAGGTTAATGTTTTATATAAACCACACTTTTTTTTAGATTCCAAATGTTAGGATGCAATCTTTAGAACTAGGGACCAACCTCACCAAAAAAAAAAAAGCACTCTTTAAATTTCTCAAAGCCATCCACTACTTGGAGGGAAAGATCTAGATGTTCAAGAAGTCAAAATCCCAATATTTTTATTTGATAATAATCATTTAGTGATATTGAGATGGATCTCAAACTTGGACTCAAAAATAAAATAAAACCCAAGTAGTTATTTTGCCCGAGGGAGTTATTTTACATTATGCTCCCATTAAGAGCATGCTACATGCACTCTCCTTCCAAATATGTAATAATTTCCTTAATAAATAAATAACCATGTTATGTGCTATTGAAGAAGAAATTGTACATGAGTTCCCTCGGGCAAAACCTTAATTAGGACTCTAAACCTTGGGGGATCCGAGTTTTTCGATCTTGCAAACAACCTAAAAATATTAATAGAATATGCACCTTGGATTAGCCTAAAAATAATAATTGATGCTCTAGGATAGGATATATACCATTGATATTTTGAATTGTCATAGTGGTGATTAGGTATTCAATATCTTTTTTTTTTACTTTTGCAAAATACATGTGTAACATAGATGTACATGTCTGCAGTACGTGGCATGCGTCAACTATTAAGAGTACGAATTATATTTGACATTTTAGAAATTTAGACGTTTTTTATTAATATTTTATTATAGAAATCTCTTATAAAAGGTTATTCATGTCACCTAAAATTCCGCCTCCCCTTTTATCTAAATCATATATGTATCCGGAAGGCTAACTTTGGGGTTGGGTCTCTCGGACTTGTATTAACATCAGATGTTGTTGAGACATGTATCCATGCTTTTATGACATAGGATAATAAATTTAAATTAGATCCCAAAAATTTGATATTACAAAGACCCTTCAAATATGCCAAAGCAAATGGTTTTCTTGGCTCTCAGATGAGCGTAGTAGATTATGAATAAACTGGTGAAAAATGTAGAGGATGGTGTATGAATTGAGAAAATAGAATTCATGCGCTGGTGATCTTGGAAAATATATGGAGGTGGTGGCTAGGGATGATAGTACGTTGGGCGGCTAGGGCTTGGGCCACAAAACCCGAGAGCCTGGCCATGATAGGGCTAAGCCAGTCAACTCTATTTTCTTTTTCTTTTTAATTTTGTTATCTTTGTCAATGGAATTTGAAGCTCCTATAATGGTGAAGATCTATGGACTAGTAAAGATTTAATGGAGCTATTAAGATTATTAAAAAGTGTGTTGTAGTATAAACCATGTTTAAGGCTTGAAATTCTTTTTTTTATTCATCTCCATGATTTTCAAGATCAAAATGATAATTTTGGAGATTTATATCCATTATTTTCAATATCAAAATGATCAATTTAGAGATTTACCAGCAGTGGAATTATATTTCCCAACAAAGGTGGCTTTATAAAACCACGGCCCGAGAACATAGTTTCCCTTTGTTAATATCCCTTTATTTTGATGTTTTGTACCAATGACATATTTTTAAAAAAAAGAAAAGAAATGAAAAATAGACAATTAGAAAATTTAGAGATAATTTTTAAATATTACTGAAATAAACAAACACTAACATTGATTTCCCTAGAAGTAAATACGAAAAATAAAAGTTTTCTAGAAATATTGGGTATTTTGAGAAAGTCAGTTTCTAGCGTTCACATTCCAGAATCAAGGCATAGAGAAAAGTGATTGTCTACGAATACATACCATTTACCTTTTGGATGGTTTGGGGTGAGGTCCAAGATTTTTTTTTTAATTTTTCTTTTTTTGTCTATTTAATAACACTCTCACAGGTACCCATTTTGAAATTCAAGTGACAAGAATGATGGCGAACTTCGTGTACAAAAGATAAATGGTATCTTTGTAGACAATCCCTAAAGAAAAAGGGTGGAGTGTATATACCAGACTCCTATCGAAGCACTGTCTGTCTATTTCGCAAACAAAAAACTTTATTCGGAAGACTTTTTTTTAATTTGAAATTTTGAGAACCACCTAAGAATTAGATGATTATATTTAAAAGACAAAATTTAATTTTTCGGTTCTCTAAGACTTAGATCTAACCCTCGAAAAATTAAGTAGGCAAAGGTCAATCTTGAGGCATCATTGTTATCAAGTTATAGAGAGGGCAATTTGATATTTTTCTTTTTTGAAGCTAGTCTGTGGGTTTGATGATGCTCATTCTCGGAATTTGGGATCTCATAACCCAAGAGAGTAAATGGACAATACGCTCCAGAGGGAACATGAGATCTTTTGGCAAAAAATATGAGTCGAGAAACAAATAATTTAAGATCTGACTAGGCCATCAAATAAATTTTGAAAAACTTAAGTTGTTATTATTATTATTATTATTTCCGCGATGACAATAATTGCAAGGTGGAAGACAACGGCTTGCACAAGAGAGAGCCCTATGCTCCAACACCATAAGAGGGCTTCTTATGAAGTTGACATATTTTAATAACATATTTTTCATTTCAATATCTTGCAGTCTTGTAGCTTTGTGGCCAACTTTGGGTTTATTTCAATATTTTTGCAATTACTCCCCCAGGTAAATGATTACGAGGAATTTTTTTATATTAAATTTTTTGATTTATTTAAGAATTACGATATAGGTGTTTGGATCTACTTTAGAAATCACACTTTTAGAAAATCATGTTTGCGGTATTTGTATGACACCAAAAATTGCACACACCCCTCTCTTCATCACAATAATCAATATTAAAAAAACTAAAATTCATTTTTCACCTTAGATATGCTCAAAACGAGTCGCCTTCCAACACTGAATCTATACTATCCATTTGGTGAATTTCAAGATTTAGGTATTTACAAACTGAAAATCAATTTTTCATTTTTTTAACTTTGCTCATCTAATAAGAATAAAGTCATCACAAAATTTGGAAAGGAAGAAAAATCCTTTTACGGCTTAGATTTAAGTGTCTCACCAAAATAAACAACATATTTAATTGAGCTAAATAGTTTTTAAAGTATGCTTTGAGTTTTGGATTTTTTGTAATTGTTTATAAGAACAAAAAGAGTGTATAGTTAGTAGTTGAGATTAAAAAAATACTATAACATGGTTTTTTAAGATTGTTTCATTATATTGTATTATAACCATAACATGATTCCCCTATATTATATGTGATTGTATGTTATGAAATTATTTATCTTTATTACAAGAAGATCATAATTATTCCTAGGCATTAGATATCAAATTGAATGGATCGAAATGTTTTATGATGTTCGATAAAGTTTTTTTAATCTTTGAGTTTAGTCAATGATACCCTTAAACTATTTAATTTGAAAATTGACGGACAAGAGTAATTCTGACCTTATTACATTAAAAGTAAATGATCTAATTGTGATTGGGCTAATGTAGTAGCTATCAGCTAGTGGTATAACACCGTTGTTATGAGTCAATGGACTCACCTGTAGAAATGGAGGACCCTTAATAATTTATTTTTGAAATGAAATTGATCTTAATTTTTAGGAAATATATAAATTTTAACATAAAGATTATTAATCTATAAAAATAAAAAAATTTAAAAAGCTAAAAATGATTTTTTTTTTAGAGAAAATATTTGAACCGGTGTTTTTAGTTTTTTTAGAGAATTAAGGTGGCAATTGTTTAGGATGGCAATTATTTTATTCGGAGGACGGTGTAGATTGCGCAGGCCGCACCAAACAATTTTTCCATATATATATATATATATATATATATAATA
>NW_006500340.1:635572-647166 GCF_000471905.2 Amborella trichopoda | reverse complement strand
TTCGCCATTGTAAATTTGTCCTAAAAAGAGATGTATATATATGTTTTGACTGCCACATCTCAGGAATATCAGTATTGTAAATTCTTGGGGTGTGACACCGCTGTAGATGTTTTCAAAACAATGACCTATTAGAGTAATATACAACCTGACTCGATGTTTGTATCCTAATCTTTGTCATTCGAGATGAAGTTCAGCATAGTTTTTCCTTTAGTTGTTTTACAAAATTTATCTTCTTAAATTTCTTTTTTGTCATGCTAACCATCAACAAGAGAATACAGAGCTTTATCTCTCTTGAAGAAATATCGAGGCCTTCACTCTCTTGAAGAAATCTGTGTCTTAGCTTCACTGGCACTTTTTAATCCTTGTTAATGACATAAGAGAGTTCCCTCTCCCTAGGAAAAAATATTTCTTTTCCTCAGCCATGCTTTATCAGCATTATTGCTGCTGAGTGCTTTGTTTGTGGAGCTGGTTGACTGGATTCAAAAGTGAAAAGCTCGTCGCATATATCAAATTAATTTGTGGAAGATACTTGGGCTTTGGAGATGTTGTTTCTAGAGTATGACCTCTTAGTAGAGTTAAATGGGTTTCACAACAAAAATAATAGTACTTTTTATCATATGATTTGGTCTGCAATCACACCATTCTTATTTGCAGTGTTGAAACTGGCAAAGATCGAATAAAATCTCTTGAACAGCAATATTAAGAGACGAAAAATTGCAGTTTTGGGGACATCAAAATTTATTGGATCAAGCATCGCTATGAAATTTGTCTTATTTCTATTTTTTCATCCTTTTCTTAATAACTGCAGCTAAAATTTATCTCTGGGGTGTAAGGAAATAAACTGGATCTTTTGGTCATTCGTGCGAGTTTGGGAATGGGAAATTAGGATTCTAGAATTCAGCAAAACATCTGCAGTAACAATTTTGCATTTTGGTTTTTTAGGGATTGTGTGTATCTCTTTATAATAATTGTGGATTCTTTCATGGTCGTAAACTTGTTATGGATATTTTATGTATGTATGAATATTCAACTTGTTACATCAATGTTATTTGATTACTGTGCACGAGAAATGAAAATTTTAAGATATACAGTTAACACTCATTATCTTCTCCATGTGCTTGTTTTTGTCTCCATTTGCTCTATATTTTAGTCCAGTGATTGCAGTTTGCTGCCCTTTAGCAGTTTTGTCTTAAATTTGACGGGCGAAGAAGAGTTTTATTTAACGGGTTCATGGTCGTGAACAGGAGTTAAGACTGTGTATTGTCAAAAGAAAGGGAAGTAGCATGAAAAAGAAATTGTCTAGGAAATGAGAGTGGGAATTAAGAGAGCAACTGGAAGGATGAATGCAAGGAGTCTCTTGGGCCCTTCCATTCAGGGCCCAAAAGTAATGGCGTGAGAGTTTTTCATTGGCATTAGGGTCTTCATTGAGGTTGGCTTGATGAGATGGCTAACCAAGCCAAAGTTTCTATGATTTTCTGGAGAGAAATGTATTGCACTTAAAAATATGAGACACCAATAAATTTAATTAAGGGCATGATCAAGGTTGCTTTATTACTACTGAAGTTTTGCAGCAAGGCTGTGATTGTGATTTGCACTTGATGTATCTTTTTGTATTTTATAGATGTATCTACATGACACCTGAGAAATTGTATGGAAGTTGAGGTTACATTGTCCATAGCATCTCATAAGAGGGGAGAGGTGCTCAGAACCCTTATGAAATATACACAGCCTTTTTTATTTTTTATTTTTATTTTTTAAAATTTTATTGTCTCCTTAATTATATGGCTTTCGAGGCAAATTCATTCATAATATTTACAGAGAAAGCATTGAATATTCAACTTGGGGTTGGTGTCCTCTACCTAAACATGATTATCAGGGGAGATAGAGGCCTCCATGCAAACTAAGGGATAGAGCTGGAGCATATAAAAAAGGTTCTCCCTTTTGTATGAACAGATTTAAACATGTTATTTCTCAAGTTGAGGATGTCCTTTGGGATCCCCTTAGGCAATTTGGTTTGCATGGATAGTATGGGCATGTTTGCTGGCAATTTTTGTTTTTCCTTTTCTGTTGCATCTATTTTGAAAGAAGACTATTATAGTGCATTGCTCTCAAATGACTTCAAGTCAATAACTTCAACATGACCAGGAAAATGTGTACTCTCTCCAATTAAATAATAACTCTGTAATTGTGTCGGCATATTGTATATTTGCTCGAAAGGCAATTCAGATAAATAATAAATATGAGACCTGTAATTACAAAACACATGAAAATAAGATAGGGCATCATTGTCTAATGATTTATACCAATCTAAACAAATGCATTGAAGAATAATAATGTTTTTAAAATCGGCTTGGGCCCTGGCCCGAGTAACTCAGCCAAGTCCGACAGGATTTGGACTAGTCCGGTATAGAACAGAGGAATGGTGAAAATTCAAAAAGAAATGCAAAAAATTTGCAATTAAGCAAAAAATAAAACGAGCAATAGAAATCTTTAAAAGTCTAATAAAGTCCAAAAAAAATATAAAAGATAAATTATTGAAAATTTTGATTTAGAGCATAAATATTTTAAAAAATTAAAAGGGGAAAATAAAGCATTCGAGCATGAAAAAAAACAAGTCAACAAATCATCATAAAAACCATATGAACAATATAAACATGTATTTATAAATCATATGTTGAAGATGTTTCAATAATTTTTTTTTGAGATTTTATTAATCTTTAACGAGGGTGAGTTGCCGCCCCTTGGAACTCCCCTTTGAACACCTATCAGTAACATGCGTTGGGGTTTGTGTGCAAACGCACTTCAAGAGAGTCATCATCTCGATAACTTTCAAATATTAATTTTTTTTCTTTAGCCCGCACTCCTAAAAGTTAAAATTCTATAAGTCCAAAACGAATACCTTCTTATACTAAAAGTTAAAAATTCCATAAATCCAAAACGAATACCTTCTTATACTAAATCCAAAACGAATACCTTCTTATACTAAAAGTCCAGTTTTTTATATATTTCTTCGATCGTACAACTTTAAAATTGCATAATTTTGAAATGGAAAGAGAAATATAGAGAAAAAATTTATATAATGTTGCGACCTTAAATTGTAAAATTAAGGTGCACCTAAAAAATCTATTGGAAAAGGCTGTTTTGATAGTGGAAAATCTTCAAATTGATTATTTCAACATTGAGATTGAAAAATCCTCAATTTGATCATTTCACACTTGAGATGTATGGATATGAAAAATAAAAAATAAAAAATTCGAATCCTAATATTACATTTTAAAATTTTATAATTAGAGACTAAAATAGATACTCATGCTATCTTACAAGTTTTTTATGCCAAAAATACATCTCATTATAAAATTTTGATAAAATTTGGAGGTTCACCTTAGTACCGTGCTTTGATTGTTTAAAGTCGCGACCTTATGCAAACTACACCCAAAAAATTGATGCACAAAAATAGTAAGAGATTACAGGGAAACGAAGAGAGAAAAAGTCACACTTATACAAGGACAGTTTTTATTTTTCCTAGGACTCATATGTGAATATCCATCCCCTTTTATTGATATATTTTTTAGATATATTTTGGATTTAATCTTTTCTCTATGTATAATAGCTAACAATATGGAGACGATTAATTTATTAAAAAAATAAATATAAATAATTACAAATAATAATTTTTGAAAAAAGTATGTATATATCCGTTATTACATTTATATTCGTTTTTTCAACTCCATAACAGTTTTATTTAAAAAAGGCAGTTTTTCTTATTTTTGATTTTTCGAAAATCGATTTCTTTAAAAAATTATTTAAGCACCTTCCATTTTCAAAACAGTAGTTCAACTAATTTAGATTTTAAAAAAATTAAAAATCAATTAAATTTGGTTATTCAAAAACCTAAATCTCCTAAAAACCCTTTCTCTCTACTTGTGCGGTAAATTTTTCCCCTATGCGTCGCCACTCTCTTGGGCTGCAATGTTTCTTTATTTTGCCTCTCTATCAGGTTTGATTACCCAAAGTCTTGCCGGGCACGACTTTCTTTTTTATCCATACTTGTCCCCTTTCTAGTTTTCCTATGTAGCACTGTACTCCCTCCATTAGGAATGAAATTGCTACCTTATTGTTTGGAAGTGGTAGCATCATCATCTATGATTTTCTAAAAATGTTCAAAATTACTCTTCTGCCTCATATCCTTCACATCAAACATCTTGGAAATCCATGTAAGGTCTGTAACCCAGTGCTGACCCCCGCCTACACAGGGTCCAGAGAGGGGTGGGTTAGAAACGGTCCTAACATTTTTTATGCGGGACTTGAACCTACGCTTTTGCTGGCTACCTGAGCTTTTTTTTAGTGTCACACCAAGTGACGGCCCTTTATCTTGGAAATCCATGTCATAAACTTAAAATGAGTTGCCATTATATTATCACATATCTTGGAACTCTAAAGGATCTAAAGTGATGTTAGCAGCAGCTGTGAGTTTTTTTAAACTCTTACCCTTCCATCTCTTTTCCAAAATTGAAAAATTAAATTCTTGGCATGATAGAAAGAGAAGAGTTTTATATTTTCTCAAGACAAACCTCACCAGCATTGAATTAGCATAGGGTCCCATCTTTATGTTGCTGCTTGTAAATTTGAGAGGTGGAATGAGCGCAAATGGGAGCTCAAAGGAAAGAATCATCTGCACAAACAATTGCAGTTTGCTCTAACTGAAAATAATACTAGCCAAACTATACTATTTCAATAATTAATTTGCAACAGTATAACACATGTTAGCCACTGAAATTGATAATAATTTTGTCTTTAGATAAGTCAATCTTGTGGACTGTGATTTTCAATTGAATAGCGGGCTAAAGACTTGAGTGAAAGAGGAGACAATTTTCGGTTTTTCAAAAACCCAAAAGACTAGATTTTTCGTTTTTTGAAAAACCGGTGGTTACTTTTCTATAACTTATTGAAAATTGAAACTAAGTTTTCGGTTTTTTAAAAATCGAAAATTGATTACTTTCCAGTAACTTACTGGAAATTAAAAGTGAGTTTTCGGTTTTTCAAAGACCGAAAACAAGAGATTTCGGATTTTTCCAAAAACAAAAAATTCTATATTTTTGGTCTTTGAAAACTGAAAATGGGATGTTCCACCTTCTTTTTTTTTAATATCGCTACAATGGTGAAAATATATATGTGCAATAATAGAAACTTGAAGATATTTTCGTAATAACGATAAATATAATGGATATATACAAAATTTTTTCATAATTTTTTGAAGAAAATTTTTAGATCGACCGCCTCATATATTTAAATATAGTTAAATACATAAATATTTTAATTTTGGAAAATGGTTTGATATGGCTGCATCCCTATCGAAGTAAGTAAAATCTCACTCAAAATTACAATTCAAGTATTGAAAAACCTTTACATCAATCATTTTGATTTGTAAAAAAAAAAAAAGATTTCAAGCTTTAAAAATAGTATATATTGTAACAAATTATCTAAACCGCCCATTTCGCCCTAAAAACAAGTGTTCACGTATCCGAAATCTGTACTATTTTTTTTAGTTTCAAAATTTATATTTGGTGTTGGAAATTGATTTTAGAGCTATTGTGGAGATTTCATTTGCATACAGTGGTTTTCGGATAAGGAACTGAGGTGACGTTTTATTTTTTTTTGAAAGCCTAGGCCCTTTAAAAACCCCATCTTTTTATTTTTGGGTCGGGTCTGATCTGGTCCGGGTCCAAATCCAATGATTTCCGTCCGAACCCTATTTTTTGGGTAGGGTCCGCCCATACGACCCGACCCAACCCGGACCCATTATACATGAGGAGTCGGGGAAAGATGGACGCGGTTCTTCCTTCTCATCTCCTTTGTCGCTATAGCTTCTCTCTCTGTTACTTGACTCCCACCAAAGCGACAAAGCCGATGTTCAGGCATTTCTAGAGGTTTCTCTCTCCCTCAGTATAGATGCATCAGGAGTAACGTAGTGCAGATTGGGGTTAAGGCCGGCTCCGGCTCTGTTGACTCCACATACAACTCCACTAGGTTGAAAAGTTTGGTGCTTTCACACTTACTTTCTCTCTCTGCTCCTTCTCAGTTACCATATAAATGATGAGTACTAATACTTTGCTTCATCTCTATTTCTCCATTGATCTTAGACCATAGAATCCAGTGTGGGTTTTGAGGAAAACCGCACATTTGCACTTCCTCTGTCTATCTCAGTCTATCTCATTTCAGACAGTATGGGTGCTTACAATTTCAATCTATTTTCTACTTGATTTCTCTCTCTCTCTCTTGATTTTATTCCAGAAAATTCAGACTGGGATTCCAGGAATATGGTTTTAGACCTCCCTCTCTCTTTCCATTGATTCTATGCCATATAATTCAGATTGGTTTTTCAGGAATTTAGCCCATTTACACACACAATACACACTGTCTCCCGTTCTCTCTCAACCCCATTTATGTATCTTTCTCTCTTTCTACCTCATTTTGGCTGGTATGTGCATATGGGTGCTAACAGTCGTGATTCCTTTTTACTTATTCTCTCTCTGCGTCGATTCCATACCATATAATTCATGTCGGGTTCTTAGCAATCTAGCCTATTTACATCTCTCTCTCGTTCTCTTTCTCTCTTTAGCTATTTAACTACATTTATTTCCTCTAGCTATTAACCATGGCAATGTTATTGAGGAAAGTGTGGGCAACCATGAGTGCTCAGTCCAATTCTAATAATGGGCGCAATGAGAATCAACATGTGTCAATGAGCCCAGTTGACCAGCTTCCTTCTGATGTGTTTGTAATGGTATTCAAGTTTCTTCACCCCAAAGAAGCTTCAAGAGCAAGCCTTGTTTGCAAATCATGGAGAGATGCTCTTTCAGATAATCGGTTATGGATGTTATTCCTTCAAAACCAACTTGATTCTTGGGATTCAATCCTTTTTGCTGAGACCCATTTGAGAAATGGGTTCCCTTTACAGTGAGTTTTTTGAGAATTCAATTTACCTCATATTAGTGGTAGAATTTTGTTGATGTAATAAATGATGGTTTTCACAGCCAAGTTTTTCCTTTGCACGATTTAAGAAATGGGTTCCCTTTTTTTTTTTTGGAGAATTCAAATTGACTCATGTTAATGATGAATTTTTGTTGATCTAATAATTGACGATTTAGCTTTTCTTTACGTAAGTTGTTTTGATTAAGGTTGTGAAATTGAGAAAAGTAACTCCATGCCACTGATGAGGTGGTTAGATTCCTTCAAAATTTTCCATTTTATTGAGAAGCCATAGAATATCTGATCATTTATGTACTTTTGTTTAGCAATCAAGAACATCATGATGACTTGCATTATAGGAGTGGTTTTTTCCATTGTTTTCCATTTTCGGATTATTGCATATGTTATATTGTTTGGTTTGGTGATTGTTCAGTTGGGTGGATATTAGCTGTGTGTTAAACAGTTACACCATAAACCTGATGCACATGCTTTCAAATTTTGCATCTGTAATTTTTTTGAGTTTCACAATGTTCCTCATAGTCATATATATGATTGAATTTATCTACTTTCTAGGTAACTAAATGAAAATGACAAAATATGAAGAAACAAGAGTTTTGGCTCACCAACTTTCGGATGTCTAATTTTGACGGTCATCAACATTGCTTGCTCATAATGTAACTTGATGATGACTCTCTTGTAGTGCACTCACATGCATACCCCAATGCATGCTATTGCCATTATACTGCATAATAAATTGCGAAGACTATGGTAATTGGTGACTTAACTTATTCTGTAATACAGGTCTCATGATAGTTGTTTATCTGAATTGCCTTTCAAGCAAATACACAATATGAGGGCACAAGTACATGGTTCGATCATTATTGATGGTGAGGCGCTGCTGTTTTTCTTCTATGCCTTATCCTCCCTAGATGTCATGAATTTCCTTTTCTGTTTTTTATTGTATCATCTGGATTATTAAATTTTAGTTTCTTACATCAGAAAACTATGTTTTCTATTTTAGTTTCTTTCATAAGTCAACTATGTTCTATATAATTTGTTTTAATTCTAAGTGTGTGCTTGAACTGTTTAATAATCATCCATTGGCATCTCATCTATGCAAATTGAGATTTGGGGCAGCATTGGTGTATGGTACAGAAGTGATGCTTGGAGTGAAATTTTTATAGAGAAAATATGCATTTTCCTAGTCAGGTTGAGGTTGCTTACTTGCTGTTATTTTAGAGCAACACAGTAAACCAAGTGTCCTCTATCAAATGAGAGCATGTGAAAATGAAAAACAGGAGTTGAATCAAACAAAAGTAACTATGTTGCAAAATCATGTTCCTTATATTTCCCATAGAGAAAGAGATGCCTTATCCATATCTATCGAACAAGAAAGCCTTAAATGCATGTCCATCTGAAATGAAAGAACTATTGATGCAAATCCTTTTACAGTATTTCTTTTTAAGGGGAAAGGATTGTTAAATCCAGATCATTCTTTTTAAAAAAAAGGAACCTAATGCAATGGTTCCATAATTGCATTAAAGAGAAAATGGTGAGCCAGGTTTAGTCATACTGGACAAAAATTCATCTCTATTTTCTCTTTCTGTATTTAATCCCTTTCTATCTATGTTATAGTTTTATTTTTTATTTTTTCCTTTTTAATTTATGGTGAAGGCTAGGGGAAGAAAAGGGCATCGCTTTTTTTTTTACTGAAATTTAGTAATAACTTATATTAAAAATTGCAATAGATTGATCTAATAAATAACTTTGGTATATTACCATGCAATGTTTTTATATGATAGGACTTGGGCAAATAAATATCTGCTGTAGAAGTTTTATTAGAAAACAATATTATTACTTTGGCAATGATCCTGTGTAACTTAAATACAAAGTCTTGTGATTTTAGATTGTAACCATCTGATTGAAAACCAATCTTGAGATTAAAGGGAAAAATAAAAAATACACAGGATCATTCCCCTTTTTATGTTTTTAAAATTCACATATTTTTGTATATTTATTGTAAGAGCACTACAATGATGATCTGCAATTGGGTAGCTTCTTGCTACCAACGATAGCTCATTCCACACCTGCTCCAGCTTCCAACAACAATGCATCAAACTTGCCCATGCCATCCATGTAAACCAGACAACATTTTGCTTATGGGGAGCTTATTGGAGTTCCTCGACCTAGAGACATAACATGTTCAAATTGTTTCATACTTTCATGCAAAAGGGAAGTGTATAGGAAAGGCCAACCTTTTTCTTATGCTCTTGCATTATCAATTTTTGTTCGTAGAGGACCTTTATCTTTCCTCATAATCATATTTAGGTAGAGGGTATAGACACTGGATTGAAGATTCAATGCTTCTTCTGTAGATGCTATGAATAGATTTGGAAGTTAAAAAAACTTTTTGATTATGGGTGCGGTTTGTATAGAGCCGAGGGTCTAAACAATCAAAGTAAAGTGCACCTTCAAATAGTGTCGAGAATGTGGTTTCAATACTGGGAATCTTTGTGATAGCCTTAAAATATATTTTCATCTCTAATTATAAATTCAAGCTTAAAAAATAGGGTAGATTGAGCAAATCTATAAAAACTTAAAAATCTTGAAAATTGACGGTCCAAAATTGAGTTACAAGATGCACTATTTCTAAAATTTGAAATCCTTTTTTTCTCATGTCCATGCATCTTGATGTCGAGATGATCAATTTGAGGATATTTGGGCATCAAAACAACCTCTTCTAGTGAAATTTTTGAGGTGGGTTCTAATTTGATTGTTTAGGGCCTTGGCTCTATATAAAATTTTTACTTTAATTAATGGCACAAAATCTGAAAAAAAAGAAGAAGCACTTACCATCCCCCTCCCCCCTCATAAGATGTTATAGAACATGTGACCTTGAATGTTCATACAATTTCTGAAGAGTCAAGTAGATACATGTACAAAAAGATACAGACATTGAGTACATATCTTGGTCACAGCCTTGCTGCATAACTTCGTCTGTAATAATACAATAACCCTATTGGGGTCTCTCATATTTTTAAAATGCAATACATTTGTTTTCATATTTTATTGCTTCCGATACTATGAACCAAATGAATGCAAAGAATTAGTAATGGCGCTTGATAGAATCTGTTCAAATATGGAAAAAACAGTGTTTCTCTCTGACTCCCAACATTTGAACTGAAAATTAGTCGTTAGATAAATTTTGTAATTTTTGAAGATTATTAATTTTTAATTTGTGAAGGTGGTTCCGGCTATTGCAAGTATGGTTGGAGCAAATATGCTAGCCCTTCTGGGAGATCAGCAACGTTTCTGGTAATCTTCCTCTTGTTTTGGTTAATATTGTAGTCTTAGTAGTTCTGGCATTGTCTAATATGGGGAAAGTTGTTGCTTCATTTTTGATGGCTTGGGATCAACTATGTAGCCTCCTCCAGCTTGCATCCTCACATATCTCCTTAACATTGTCTCCCTCGATGGTCTATATTTCCAAATTTCAATATGCCACAATCTTATATTGTAGCACAATTCCCAACATAAGGATTCAGTGTCAGAGTCCCCATTAGTTCTTAGGGCTAAACAGTTCCATCGTGCAAGACTGATAAACTTCCAATTATAAATTTCGACTCTTCTCAAGTCCATCAGCTGCTAAATTTGACATCCTAAACTGACAGATTAATGAAATTGGCATTTTAGCCAGAGATGTCTTAGTTAATTTATCCAATTAGCAGTTCGATTAAGCTTCTGTAGGTTTTGAAATTGGTACTTCCTTAACCACCAGTTCAGTCTTCTAAAACTCAAACTATGGTCTTTACTCTTTGGAAATCACTTTCATCTACAAAGTGACTACCAAGTACTATTGAGTGCATTTGGACATCTTGTCGAAATTGCAGTCTTCTAAAACTCAAAACTATGGCAAATAATTATTTTGGTAATAACTTACCTCTAGAAATTAGTGGCCACTATGGAGTACATTGTTATCTTCAACGGTAGCATGAATCTAGAATTCAATTTGCGAGCTTTAAGTGACTTAAGATAGATTTTTTTATTGGGCCCAGAGTTGATTGATCAAAGTGAATCCCATCGATGACATCCTAGAATATTATTATATATAGCAAATTTGGCTATTTTATATGAAGATAACTTGGTTAAAACACCCCTTACCTTAACCTAACTTGTATTGTTTAAATCTACAATTTGACATTCAAAATAAAATACGTCTTTTGATGTTGTGTTCTTGGTCAATTGGTTACACTGTGTCTTGACTATTGAGTCTATTGGATTTGATGGCTGATAACTTGGCATATCTTCAGCAGGCTTGAAGTAAGCTCGCCTAAAAGATTTGAGTCTCATCTCCTTTCCCTTTGATTTTTGGGATTAACTTCTATGCCAAAATATATGCAGATGATCTTGTCACTTTGTACTCTGCATTTCAATGCCTCTTGATACTGATTGTTTCAGTGTTTTGATTTGTTCTACACTTGATTTGACTTGTAGGAGTTTGGTAATATTGAGACTCCGATGCCTTCACGGCTGAGACAGTTTTTTGCAACCATCTATAGCAGGTATGTCAAGATTCTCTATTTGGTGTTCTCTCTCTCTCTCTCTCTCTCTCTCTCTCTCTCTCT
>NW_006500340.1:622572-635122 GCF_000471905.2 Amborella trichopoda | reverse complement strand
CTCTATTGTGTTCTCTCTCTCTCTCTCTCTCTCTCTCTCTCTCTCTCATGTTCATTCCATTGAACCAAGACGTGCAATGTTTAACCGACTTTAGACATAACGGTTGTTGGGAACCCACTAATGTTGAATTCTTATAATGGTTACATTTGGAAATTTTCCTTTCACTCTTTGCTTCCAAAACATTGATATAATTTTCTTGCAGAATGCAGGTGAAACCGTCTGGACAGCCTGTTGTCGTATCGACTCCCATTTGCCATACTGATGGTCAGCAACTACTTCCTAAGACCTTCGCTTAAGCATTTGATTTGCTATTTTCCATTTTCTTATCTTGAACTTAAGTACCGATGTTTTTTTCAGCTTTAACAGTATGCTTATATGCTGCAGCTGAATCCTATCTGTATGGTATTAATGTTATTCTCGTAATTATCAGAACATGAGTATTCAATGGCTTGTAATTGTAAAAATATGATGGGAAACCAGTGAATTTGTTTGCTTATCCAATACGCTTAAGCAGATATCACTGGCATAACATTAAACAGATATTCCAGTTGCAAGTGGGTCTGAACCCGCTCAACATATTGAGTTGTAGTTGGGCTTTTTGTTTAATGGATGACAAATTACTGGTTTCTTTTTTATGTTCTCAAAGGTACTACGGGTATGTTTTGGTTCCTCCATTTAGCTTCACAATTTTCTTGATTCTCAGGTGATTTGGGTGGTGATCTGTTTGGCTTAGCTCCAAGTCAGGCCTAAATTCTTTATGAGGGTTCTTTTGGTCATTGAGAGTTTCATATGGAGGAGCTTGTTTTCTTGGAAAATGTGCTTGTGTGTTTTAAGGTCTATCTGAAGTTCTGACATCTTGGTAAAGAAGGGGCAAAATGATATCTTGGAGTGGTTTTCCTTCCAGACCTTCCTACTGTCAAAATATCTCCTTTAGTAATAATCCATCAAAATATTTTTGGGGGGTTTTATACATGTAAAATATGGTGGCTGGGTTTTTCTTATCATATGCAGTCCTTAAGTGCTTGGATTGCAAAGTATTTTATTTAATGAATAAGTTCATAAAGTTTGAAGAAATTGGTCTTTTGAATGAGTATTATTGTTGGAATATATCCAAAGTAGAGATAAAGAGAGGATTCTGGCTTTGTTACTCGTTAATTATGGCCTGAATTCTAGGTTTGAAAATGTGATGTTACAGTGCATTGGTGTAAATTATCACCAAAAGAAATGAAGGATTAGTGTATGTAACTTCTCCTGCAATTGTTTAAAGCTTTTATTGATGTTGCATTCTGCAAGTTTAATAATAATAGGAGTATAGTTAAGATTGACGGCCAAGAAATACCAAAAAGAGGGCACTTTTGATAGCTTGGGTCGATAATCCAGGAAAATGAAGATATTGAGAAAGATGTAGAATTAGAGCTGGGTGGGCGAAGTGGAGATGTGCAACCAAAGTTTTATGTGATTGCTGCATACCAATGAAGCTATGGGGCGGAATGTTGGACAACCAAGAAACAATACCCATATAATGAGTGTATCTGAGATGGGGATGTTGAGATGGATGAATAGCAAGACAAGAAGGGATAGAATTCGAAATGAATACATTCGGAAGAATTGAGGTGTGGCACCAATAGGCAATAAGATGATAGAATGTAGACTAAGGTGGGCTGGCCATGTGCAGCGTAGACCCAGTACAACACCTGTTAGGAGGTGCGAGTTAATTCAAGTGGAAGGCTTAAAAAGAGCAAGGAGTAGGTCCAAAAGGGCAAAGTTAGAAGTAGTGAGAAAAGATATGAGGACTTATGGCCTCTCTAAGAGCATGGTCCTTGATAGAGCAGAATGGCGGACCAGGATTTGTGTAACCGGCCCCCATTAGTTGGGAAAATGCTTTGATGATGATGATGGTGTTGATGTTGATGTCACAGTCACTAAAAGAAAAAAATAATGACCTGTTTATATTTTTTTGAGAGAAAATGACTTGTTTATGTTGTTTGCTCAAAATGCAGTTAAGCTTTTATGTTTATTTAGAAAAAAAGATGCAGCTTTTAAAGATTAAGTTTTTTATAGTACTGAAATGTTTTAGGTATCAAAAAAAAAAAACATAGATTTATTGATAATATGCTTTCTCAAACAAGTGCAGCCATTTTTAGAGTAGTTATTTTCTTCTTGTTGGATATAAAAGATTTCTCTGATAATCTATGAAACAGTTAGAGTGGAACCGTTTATATCCCTCTGGTGTCTTGCTTACAATACATGCACTTGGGTTGCATAATCCATCTATGGAAATATCGGTTAATCTGTCATTTTCTTTTTCTATGTTATGCAGATACAGAATCAGCTAAAGCTGCTAGAAAGCAATTACGAGAGGCAATATACACAGTCTTGTTTGATATGAATGTCCCAGCTGTTTGTGCTGTTGATCAGGTAACCTGCAATTAGTTCTCTACCAGCTGTGCATCATTATAACCTGCCAAATGTTAATACCTGTACTTTCTTAGTCATTCGATTTGTTTATGATATTTTCCTTACTATGGACTGTATGCATATAATTAGCATAGAATTTAATTAAAAATCTTAGAATAATAATTTGAAAAAGAAACATATCCTGGAGAATCTTATTATTCTTGAGAGTTTATGAATTTTTTATATATACTCAATATATGCTCTGATCTTTTAGGCAGCCTAGAAAATGAACTGGTTTGGAATTTATCAAACAGACCAGTTTTCCAGTGGTACCATATGTCTTTTTCTCTGATGAATTCTTCCCTTCTGGACATTTTGTAGGCAGTTTTGGCTTTATACGCTGCAAGATGCACTTCGGGGATTGTTGTCAATATTGGTTTCCAAGTGACATCAGTTGTTCCAAGTTAGTTATCGTAATTCTATATCTTTCGATTATGTGTTAAATCATTGACGTTGTTAAATTTTCTCTTGTGGTTAACTTTTAGCAAGGATTGTTGTACTAAGTAACACTGAAATCGTTCTCATAGTTAGTAAAAGACTAATTAACATGTATCACACATCAGAGACATGCATTAGTATGTGTAGACTTGTAGGATTGTTATACTACTTATCAGTTGTATATAGCACCCAGAAACTTGAACTGTTGACAACCTCAGAGGTAGGCTTCCTGAGGATGCAAGTAGCATAGAAACAACACAGTATGGTTCAATGTGGTACCCAAATAAAAGGAGTCAAAGACAAGGAAGAAGATGAGAAGACAGAGGGATACCCTTTGTAATAATACTGGCAGCAAACAAAGCGAGTAAGTGCAAATGGTAGATCAGAACCTCTAAAATAAGAGTGTCGAGTTAGGCATCACGATATGATCTCTTCTACTCATACTCACATCTGGAATATAAAGAGTAGGGTTGATAGTCTTGGGCCTATAAGACCTTCTCCAAGCTATACAGTCAAGACCTTCTCCAAGGGTTCTCATCATTGAGTAGAGGCCCCATCTTGTCTCATCCAAGGTTCAAAAAGATGGATTCGGCCGCCTAGGCGCCCAGAGAAAGGGTGCTCTCACCAAAATTCTTGGGAAATAAAACTCTTGTCTCTAGTGGGCAGGATGATCCTCATTAATGCCACTCAGTCCAACATTCTGGTCTTTTTACATGTCTCTTTTTAGGATGCTTGTGTCCATTTTCAAGTGACTGAGTGTTTGGAGCGACTTTCTTTGATCAGAGTCGGTGGGGTCACAAAAGTTCCATTTGGTCACTTGGGATTGAGTTTGCAAAATTAAGAAGGATTGCATACTAGGAATCAGGAAATTCATGGAATGAAACTGTTGCCTCCTTTGCAAATGGCTGTGGCAATCCGTTTGTCAAAGTGGGTTATCCAGGGTAAATATGGGCAACAAGGAGTTGGTTGGAGTCCAAAGGCTATCATGGTTTCTTGAGCCTTGGGGACTGCAAGGTATTGCCTCTGTTCAAAGTTATTTTAACACAAGGACTTAATTTGTGCTATAAAATGAAGAAACGATCTGGCGATGGTGGGATTTATGGATCTGGGAGAGTACTGTAGAAAGACATTTCCCAACCTTTTCTCAATTGCCACTAGCCAGAGCACCCTGAAATCGCAATGTTATGAGGTTCATTGGGGACATTTGATGTGGTCACCAAGTTTCAAAAGGGATCTTAGGGATTTGGGGATCCCTGCTATGATGGAAATTCTCGACCTCCTCAACTGTTAGTTTATCCCTTGGATTGGTGGGGACAAAACGGTTGACTCCTTTCCCCTCAACAGTCTTCTCGGTTTCCTCCATGATTAACACTTTGAATCCAGCCAACAACCTGGCAGTCATAGCATACAAGACATGGCATACCCCAATCCCTCCAAACGTCCAGGCTTTCAACTGGCCGGTTCTCTATAAGAAAAGCCTTTACAATAGAACAAATTCAATGGAGAAGCATCTCACTCCCTTTTCATTGTGTTATGTATAGATGAGGGGAGGAATTGATCAGCCACTTGTTCCTTCATTGCTCAATCACTGCCCAGAATTGAATTTTTATCCTAGGCCTCTTTGATGGGAGCGGTTGTGGCCTGAAAATGTCATACACCATCCTTGGAATACTTTTCTCCACCATTCCCCTGTTGCAAGTCTGTTTCTTTTGCATGGCATCATACTGACCTCTATATGGTCAATGAGCCTGCAGTATAATTTCCAAATATTCGAGAGTAAGGAAAGTCAGTTGGGAACTCTTAAAAGACAAGATTAAAGCAACCTTCTGCTTTTGGGCCAAACACTGAAAGGATCCCTTGGCTCTTCAACACCAGACTCTCACAGAAAACTGGGGTCACATCCTAAAAAACTGGACCTATAGAGATCTCTAGATCTAACTAGTGGTCGCATATGCCGCCCAGTGTCATCAAGCTCAATTTTGATGGTTACGCCCTGGTTCTGGTGTGTGTTGTTGGGGTCTTTATATCCTATATGTTCGAAAATATACTGTCCATCTCAGGGCGCAATCACATGGAAAACTCAACAAAGGCTGAGACTCTGGTGCTGTTGGAGGGCCCTCAATTGTTTGATAGCAATTAAGGCTCCTCCCTTGAAGAGGAAGGTGATTCTGTGGATGTGATTAGGTTGATTGGATGGGCATCAAAACAGTATCCCTGTCCCTTGCACCTAAAACAAATGTTTGACCAAATTTTTTAGATTTGCAGTTCCTTACTTATTTCTTTCAAGCATGTATGGCGTGGGGCTAACATGTTTGCTGATGCATTGGCAGAGGAAGGTGCAGCTGTTAACAATTTTCATGTTACAAGGTCTCAGTTTTGAATAGGAATATTTGTGCAGTGCATTGTACAGATTTTGGTTTGGCTTATTACCTTTTTACGGAGTCCTTGCCTTAACAAAACCATGTACATTTGTATAGAAGACCAATATAAAATCAACTTTGCTAAAAAATGTATAAAACAACGTTGGAATATAATATTCTACACAGTTTTACCCCAGCCACTTCACTTGGGCTTACTGTGTGGTTGTATGACGCATGTCTGATACTTATTGGCATCTTAAGACACCCCTCAATTATAGCTATGAGTTTATATAGTTTCATTAATTGATATTATGATATATCCATATACTATTTTCTATGTTTTCATGTACTGATTTGATGTTTATGCATATCACAGTGTCTTGTCATATCTATACCCAATGGATCAAAATAAATGTTACTGAAGGAAAATAAGAGATCATCATGTATCATAATAAACTTTATATGCACATGTGGAGTGTGGGTATGTCCAGTTAATTATTACTTAGATTCTTTAAAATATGAACAAAGTTGTATTGTCGCTGTAGTCTACGTTTCTTACCTCAAACCCATGTCAAACAACTGATACTAGTGTCAGTGCCCATGTCGCTGTTGCCAAGAACATGGAAACTTACTAAAGAAGGGAATGTTAATTAAAAAAATGTAAATGATGGTAAGATTGCAGTTGGCTAACTTCCATATACTGAAATCTTTTTTGTACAAATTATTACACGTACATGCCTATAACTGATGTTATCAATTTTTTTGTCTACTATATCCAAAGAGTTGACAAGTGAATAAAATTGAATCCATAACAGCTATAACAACTGTGATGTATCAATGGATTCTGAGATTATACTGTATAATACCAAAGCACAAGTTCATTCTACATTGCATAGATACTGATTTGGAATGACAGAAACTTATGTGCATGTATAGATAGAAAAATGATTTAGAAATATGCGATTGAGACACATTCAAACTTGACCTAAAAGCAGATGTATTACTTTCAAAGTAACATGGAGCAGGAGCGTTAAGAGACATTCAAATGGATCACCCTGACATGCAGTATCAATACTACCATGTTAAGGTGATGTAAGTATGATCTGCCTGTAATCGGGCCCAGATAGGCGCTTTATAAATTAGAATATTCTCCCACGTTCTTTCATGTGGGTGCATTATCCCCTATGTGAGGTATACTTAATTTTCATAGAATTGTTGGAAAAATCTAACGATTGTTCTTCTTGTCTAATAAAAGAAATTAAAAATTACCTCCCAATTTGATGTGTTGCTAAATCAATGGCATGTGAGGCTGCATGTTGATATCACTATTTTTTAAAATATGCCTTGGCTGTTTTTGGTATTCCCTATGAATCCCTGTATGTTATTAAATTTTCATAATGTTCTACCCAATCTGGTCTCTGCATTGACAAATTGGTGAAATCCAAAATTTATGCTTCATAATCTGCATTGCTATTATTATAAACTCATCCCATTACTAGACTAACAAGTTGTGTCTCTTGTGGAATACTGGCAACAACAGTTTTACGTGGTAAAGTGATGCATGACGTGGGTGTGGAAGTTATTGGGCAAGGTGCACTTAGGTTAACTGGATACCTTAGTGAGCTAATGCATCAGAAAGGCATTCACTTTGAGTCCATGTACACTGTCCGCACATTGAAAGAGGTATTTGCAAACTTGCAGGGTTGTTTCTTACTTTCTCCTGCTTTAAGTTTTCGTTCTTTTTGTTTCTTTTTATCAGATTTCTTCGTTTACTTTTTACGCTGGAAAAGTTAAATATTCTTTGAGGGTTTAACATATCCATGATTACCGTTTTTCAGTTATGCTCAAGTTCTGGAAGCATTTGGTACTGTTGTACAAATTTTTGCGTATGCTGTGGATATTCTGCTTGAATATCTATTTTTATCCCATTTTTCATCTTTCTTAAGAAAAGTTCGACATATTTGTAAGATTTTGCCAACCACAAAAACCTGTAGATGCTTGTGATTAGAATTGTCTCTCCTAGATATAATGATTTCTGAAAGTACAAAACGATGGGGAAATGTTCATTTCAACATATATCATGCTTTTTTTTTTTATGCTAAAAATTTGGACCATTTCTCAATTTGTGCATGTCATCCTTGCGCACAAGTCGAGCATATCAAGCATGATATATGTAAGTAGTATATATGCAATTCAACATATGCCATGCTTGATATCCCAAGTACCAACTGTTGACTAAAACTTCTAAACCCATCATCATCATCATCATCCGGGCCTTATTCCAATAACTTCTAAGCCCATCAAACGTTTTATTTTGTATTCGGAAGCACCATTTGCTCCCATGGGACATTCTCACCATAATGAGTCCATTTCATGCATTCTGTTTCTTCCTGGTAATTTCCTTGAAGGCACTCTCTGCCAAATGAAAGAGGGTTTGATATTCTCACATTTGGGCACATTTAAGTCAAAAGGTCTGTCTTGATATCGTGGTTAGAAGTATAATAGTTTACATTGGCTCTGGAGTAGCTAGATTGATTGGGGTTTTAAGCAACATCTAAACTTAGTCCTACTTAGAAAATATCCTGAAGTGTCAATGACAATAAGGCTGTTCTTCCTATGGCATCAATTCCAAGGCTTCAATGAAAAACCATACATATTTAAATTGATTTCATTTTTGTTTGTGAGAAATATGAAATGACATGAAGTCAGTTCCATAAAGGTAGCCATCTCCATTGAAGTCGATAGTTACCTGGGTGTCTTGTAGTATACTGACCATTTCCTTACATCATCACCATCAGATCTGCTTGTTATTTCAGGGGCATTTCCCTAAAGAGCATTGTAGTAATTGTTCCCTGTTTGTTATTTTGAGTACGTAAATTGTTCCCCGATTTAAACTCTGATTTATTGTCAGAAAGTGCACCAATATAATGGACTATGGTAAACTCATTGTCTGACAGGTCATCACCAGCTAATGAAATAATAGATGGGAAAGAAAGTGGGGCACATTGGAACAGGCCATGACCCCAGTGGTGGGTCCCACTCTCTCCGTCAGCATCCATCGTTTGATGGGATTATGATGACCCCAATGTACTATGATTTTCTATAGCCATCATTTTAAACTTTTCTATTAGTGTTTTTTTACTATTACTAGTGAAGTAAATACTTTATTGGCCTGATGACATATCAGACTTGTTTCCCGAGTCTGATGATAAAGAGTTTGATGTCTTTACAGAACCTGTGCTATGTTGCTACTGATTATGAAGCAGAACAAACTAAATATACAGAAGCATCTTATGACGTCCCTGGGGAAGGTTTCTTCACTCTATCAAAGGAACGGTTTCAAACTGGGGAGATTCTCTTCCAGCCACATCTCGGAGGATTGTAGGCATCCTAGATTTTCTCTTTTATTTGCGGTTTTAAATTAAGAGGGTACAAATATTTTCTTGGTAAATGATGGCAAATTATACTATGGGTGTGGTTTGCATAAGGTTGCAACCTTAAATAATCCAATTAAGGCGCACCTCAAAAGTTTATCATAAATGTAATTTTAATATAAAGAATTCTTAGGATGGCTTGAGAATCTATTTTTATCTCTAATTATAAAATTTTAAACTCTAAGAATTGTTCAAATCAAGTAGATCTATGTACACATGAAAATCTTAAAAATGGATGATCCAGATAATGTGTTGCAAGATACAGTATTTCGCGGACTCGAAATCTTTTTTTCTTTTCATATTCCTACATCTCGATGTCGAGATGATCAATTAGAGGGTTTTCCAACATCCAAACAACATTTTATGATGGATTTTGGAGGTGCATCTTTAATTCTACATTTTAAGATTGTAACCTTATATAAACTTTTTCCTTATACTATTATTTATTACATCAAAGAGTTGGATTGGTTTGTTTTGAAAATCTATTTATTTCCATGGTACAATTAAATGTCTGAATGCAATACTCAAGTAATCTCTCTCTTCATATTTTGTCTTCTAAGCTCTAAATTCCCATGCATCTTTCACTCCCAAAGAAAGCACACCTTAATGACATAATCCAATGGATTATGGCATATTGTACTCCAAAGGGGCATCCGCCATCTGTTCCCAATATTAGACAGTGGAGATTAACTGTAACTGGGTAATTATCCCGATGAACGCCACATTGGTTAATCTCCTTCGTCTGTCATCAGGAATCAAAGGTGGAAGCATACTGGAGTATTACGTACCATGCTGCAGAAGATTATGGGATGCCTTATTTTTGCTAATAGCAAGTCCAATACTTCATCTTGGACCATATGCAGCATGCCAATCATACAAATGTGTGTTCATTTTTACATGAGCAGGAGAATGATAAAACATTGAACATGTTTGTGTAAACCAGGCGCACAATGGCCCTCCATCAAGCAGTAGCACTTTGCATGGAGCATTGTCATATTGTTGATGTGGCGCCTGATCATGGATGGTACAAGACAGTAGTTTTGGCAGGTGGCAGCTCATGCTTGCCTGGTCTAGCTGGTATGACTTCATCACATTAAATGGCGTATTTGTCTTTCTAGCATTTCAACTCAAGTTAAGTTGAATAATATTTTTTTATTATTAAATTGAATAGCATATTCAAATTTCAAATTATTTTGAAACTAGTCATCTTCCATTGGTGCATAAGATAGGTAACAAAGGATTGGAGAGGCAACATTATGGTTCTTGCTACTTGTCATTTGTGAAATATTGGGTTGTTTATGTTGTTCCACTGTTCTAATCCTCACCAACCCGCTTGTATGCTTGTGTATGATTACCAATAAAATGTTAGCCATTCGAAGTAAAAAGAAGAACATGGTTTGCTTTTCATCTTTTCTGTGTGTATGCTTATTTGGTATGTGTGTTGTATTTGTGTGTGTGTGTGAGAGAGAGAGAGAGAGAGAGAGAGAGAGAGAGAAAGGGAGAGAGAGATTTGCCTTTTTTCTTTTTTTGGTGCATGGGAGGTAGTTTAGTTCTTGGTATAACATCTTAGCTATATTTTAACTTTGTGATCAACCGATACATTCATCTTAGCACAGTTTTTCCTTTAATTACCCATTGTTTTTTTTTTTTTTGGGTAATTCACTGGGGAAGATAGAACCCTACCCATTTTTTCAAATAGATTAGGAATTAGCTTTTTGAAGGTGTCAGTGGGTGGCTTTAGTGGGATTGGAAACCACAACGTGGTAACTAGGTATGGGGGTGCTACCACCACGACCCAGCCCGCCCTTTTTGAAGGTGTCAGTAATGTGGTAACTAGGTACGGGGGTGCTACCACCACGACCCAGCCCTTTTTGAAGGTGTCAGTGGGTGTTTACCCATTGTTTTTTTTGTTTGTGTTTTTTGGGTTATTCGGTAGGGAAGACAGGCCCCTACCCATTTTTTCAATAGATTAGGGAGTTACATTTTGAAAGTGTTAATTGGGGGTGTTAGCGGTGGGAATGGACACCACGATGTGGTAACTAGGTGTAGGGATGCTACCACCACAGCATTTTGCTGCTTTGCACATTAAGAGTTGCAATTGTGTCATTGACTTGCACCCAAATTCTTTAATTTGTTTAATTTCTTTGGTTTACATATTGGTAATCTTTGTTTCAATTCTGGAAAAATGTAAGGAAATATCAAGAAAAGATGTCAGAAAGATGTACCGAAATAGAAAACTGTAACCATGAAAGAAAACATAATTTTCTTGTGTCAGAAAGAAGCTTTGTTCGTTCTAATTGTTTTTATTGTTTTTATCAGCAAGATTAGAGAAAGAGTTGCAGAGACTACTTCCTCATTCCATTTCAGAGGGAGTAAAGGTTTTTCCACCTTCTCATGGACCAGAATCTGCTTGGTTTGGAGCAAAGCTCATCAGCAATGTAAGTTTTTCCCTTATTGCATGAAGTTCCACATTTGCTCACTTGACCAACACACTTAATGGCACCTCGCCTATAGGCTAATTAGTTTTTCTCATTTTATTTTACTTTTTCTGTTATGGATTATTTTTTCTTAACTGGAAAAAGATGGTTCAAATACATAGCTAGTATTGTACTTTGCCATGTGAGAAAGACCTTCCAATTGAGAAAGACCTCCCAAATAAGTTTTCTTAAAAATATAGAAAGAAGACCTCCCAAACACTTTAATCGAGCTGCCTTGGAAATACTGCATCTACTCCATCCATGATCTATTGACCAATGAACCTCTCTCTCTCTCTCTCTCGCTCTCGCTCTCTCTGTAATGGGCAACTCTCAAAATCCTCTTTCTCTCTTTCCTCACTCTCTCATTCCCCTTAATATCTCTCTTTCTTGGTCCTTTACTCCCATCGGTCCTCTACCTCAGTCTTCCTCTTAATACCTTCATCACTCTGCTTCTTTTCTTTTCCTTGGACTGGTTTGATTCGAGTGTTGGTTAGCATCTCCTTTCATGCATGTGCATACAAGCATGCCATACTTCGTGCACTAACACGGGCTATTTTCATCAAATGCTTGTGAGTTTCATGATATATAGGTAACGAAGGTGTGTCACTTCTCAGGAAACTTAACAGAGAAGGCTTTCTTCCAAAGACAAGCATAGCATCTCTGATAATCCTTGTCAAAGATTTTTTGTTTAATGAGAACTTAGAGCATATATAGTTCTCTTCATTTTTTATGGAAGTTCTCTTCATTTTGTATAGAAGTTCTACATTTCTTAAGTGTTTGTCTATGCTTTTAAATTTGTTGCATACATAACCACATTACCTGCTGTGCATTGATTTTTCACGAGTCATAACTTGGTTTTTTGGACAAGAGTAACCAAAACGTAGGCGGCTTATTTGGTTTTTTGGAATGAACTTCAAGCGTCAGAGCCCATGAACTCCTTCACCCAAATTAATTTGTCTATGACTAAGAATCCATCCTTTGTGATTATTCGTCATCATCATCGTCGTCATCGTCATCGTCATCATTAATGTTAGTACTTTTATACAGAACTATGAATTATAGGTATTGTTTTTCCTTTTGCCTCTGATTAATAAACTGGCAGATAAGCACATTTCCTGAGAGATGGTATGTGACGAAGAAGCAGTTTCGCCGCCGTCCTGGCCCAGAAATTGTGCATGCTATGGCTGGTGAGGGCAGCCTTCGCTGAACCTGAAATCTCAAGGCAGAGGAGAGAGAGAGAGAGAGAGAGAGAGAGAGAGAGAGAGAGAGAGAGAGAGAGAGAGAGAGGAGTAGTAGGTAGTAGGTAGGTAGGTAGGTAGGTGTGTGTCGTAGTCGTAGTCGTCGTCGTACGTCGTACCGTTACGTACGTACGTAGTACGTAGTA
>NW_006500340.1:585113-618388 GCF_000471905.2 Amborella trichopoda | reverse complement strand
TAGAGAGAGAGAGAGAGAGAGAGAGAGGGGGAGAGTTTTTTTTTGTAGTAGCATTGTGCTTCAACAATGGTTCCGATGCCGATAGTAAATGCCTTCCAATCTAACTGCATCTTACGCAACACCACCCAAAAACCCAATGCCAGCACTCCCCAAATCCCTTTCACTCCACAAGAAAATTCATCAAATTTCCACCAAAAAATTCCGACACTCCCTGATCCTAACACGTATAATTCACTCCTGCGCTCTTGTTCATCCGAAAAATCAATTCATCAAGGGAAGCAAATCCATGCCCGTGTAATAACTTCTGGTGCCTCAACAAACACTCAATTGGAAACCACTCTAGTCACCATGTATACAAAATGTGGTTACTTGGAAGATGCTTATCAGTTGTTTGACAGAGTGCATCAACCAAATTTAGTAGCATTATCCACGCTTGTTGGTGCTTTTGCAAAGTTTGGTATGTTTGAAGAAGCTCTCAATCTCTATTGTGATGCTTTAGAGATGAGTTTGCAGCCTGATGAATTCGTGTACCCGTCGGTTCTAAAAGCATGTTCAGGACTTGATGAACTTAGAATTGGTACCCAAATCCACTCTTCTATAATGAAGAGTGGCATCAATGAGTACAGCATGTTTGTTAACAGTGCTCTGGTAGACATGTATTCGAAATGCGGATGCATAGAGCTTGCTGAAAGAGTGTTCAACACGATGCATGAGAGAGACGGGACTTCGTGGAACTCGATGATATCAGGGTTGGCTCAACATGGCAGAGAAGGTGAGGCGTTGAATTTGGTTAGAGAGATGGAATTGTATGGACCCAAACCAGATTGTATATCATGGAATTTGCTTATCACAGTGTTTGGCCAGACAAACCAGATCGATGAGGCAATTGGGTTGTTTCGAGAAGCTCAGAAATCGGGGTTTGATAGAAATGTCATCCTTTGGAATTCGGTTATTTCAGTTTGTGCAAAAGCTGGACGATATAGTGAAGTTTTTGGGTTCATGGGGGAGATGATAGGATCAGATGTATGGCCTAACACAGTCACATGGAACTCAATTATTTCTGGTTTTGTTCAGAATGAAATGTATCCACAAGCTGAGAAGGCTTTTAGCAAAATGCTGAGAACCGGGTTCGAACCCAATTCGGTTACTATAACATGCATGCTTCTAGCCTTTGCTGATGCAAATGAATTAGGGTTTGCACGTCAGCTGCATGGGCATATTATCAAGATGGAGCCGGTTCAGGACACACGAGTTTGGAATTCTCTCTTGGATGTGTATGCAAAATGTGGTCAGATAGAAGAGGCGGTCCTCCTGTTTAAGAAGATCTCCTCTGGTTCTAGGAATCCAGTTCCATGGAATTCTATGTTATCTGGCTATTTCCTCCATGGATGCTTCGACGCCGCCATTGAAATGTTTGAGGAGATGAAGGTTTCGGGAGTTGAACCAACTGTTATCACATGGAATACTTTGATATCAGGGTGTGTGAGAAATGGGTTTCTTGGGAAATCGATTGAATTGTTGTTAAAGATGCAGGTTGCCAGAATCCGGCCAGATGCTAGCAGCCTTTCATCGATTTTGCCGGCAATTGCCAATATGGCATCTCTAAGATTGGCCAAGCAAATACATGGTTATGCAATAAGATCCAATTGTTTCTCTCTCAAGGTAGTTTCCAACTCTCTCCTTGACACTTACACAAAGTGCGGGAGCTTAAAAGATGGCATCCATGTTTTCAATGGGATCTATGAACCCGACTTGGTTTCTTTTACTGCGATGATTGCTGGATATGCAGCACACGGAGACTGCAAAGAAGCTCTCGATCTTTTCTCGCTCATGAGAGAATTGGATATTAGGCCAACTAGCATGACCTTCACTGCAATTTTATGTGCTTGTGTTCATGTCGGAGATTTAAAATCCAGTGAGGAGATTTTCAATAGCATGTTGCCGGAATATGGGATATGTCCGGCGATACAACACTATTCGTGCATGGTGGACCTTCTTGGAAGAGCTGGAAAACTAGAGAGGGCTTGGAAATTTATCGAAGAGATGCCTATAGAGCCTGATGGGGAAATGTGGGGGAGCTTGCTCACTGCTTGTTTTGTCCACCAAAACCTAATGTTGGCCAAAAGAGTGGCCGATCGTCTCTTAGCTTTGGATCCAAACCACACAGGGTGTTTGTTGCTTCTCTCTAACATACATGCGACAAATGGTGAATGGGAGAATGTTGTAAGAGTGAGAAAAAACTTGAGGAGTTCAGGCATCAGGAAAGAACCGGGGTGCAGTTGGATAGAAGTGGAAGACAAGGTACATGTTTTTGCATCTCGAGACTGACTCACCCACCCAAACAATAAAATGGTATCCCTAAAATTCTTGAGAGATATACTGATAGTAATCGGATAAGAATGGGTCTCTGTAGGCTCAATACAAACCGTGCTGTGTGATGTTTCAGAAAACTTGTAAGAATAGACAATCATTTGATTTGGGTTCAGATGATCCAACGATCCCTATGTTTTTCAATTACCAAAGGCTTTTAGCCACTCTACCAAAGGGCCTATGCATGTGGAGACTGTCATATAGCTGCCATGCTCATGCAAGAGAGAGAGAGAGAGAGAGAGATGGCAGCTCCACTATTCTTGAGATGGGTAATGTGCCTTTGTCGAATTCTGGTCATCCTGTTTTGGTTTGTGTCCTCTACGTCAAGAAGAATAAGATATCAACCAACCTAAAATACCCTTGAACCATCGAGTGTACGACATAGAACTTAGATTGCAGTAACAATTTTTTTTTTGAAAATAGGCATAAAGTGAGTAGGCCAAAACTTAGACAATTCAATGTGTGTGTGCATTTGTGCCCGAGTGTGTGTATATTCTCCTCGGTCATTGAAATGGAAGTCCTACCGTACATTTGAGCCCAAGGGAAGAACTCATTCAAACATTGATAACTGAAGAATGCGCACCAGCATCACATAACTTAACAAAAATTGAATCTCAGAGACCTTTTTGTCCAGATATTTCAAACGTTTTATCTCGCTCCTAAGATAAAGAAAAGCATGTTGAATGGATTCAACCGCACAAAGAAGGCAGCCCCCGGTAAATGTAAATGGCCTTGAAACATGTCTTTGACAAGTTTTACGAGCTCTGCAGATACCTGCATATCTGCTTTTGACACACGTGGAACAAGCCAATGCCCCAGCAGATGTGCTCGCAAAAGGGTGCTGATTGTGCAAGGTTGGGCATCTCTCAGCACAACCCATTAAAAGAGCAAAACAGGGACCACAAAGAGCCTATACTCAAATCCTGCTAGGCACTGGTGTGGAGTATGAGCCATATAGATCAAGGTCTCTTCAACCCCCCACCCTCTTATTTTATCCTGTCTCCCCTCTCCTCTACCCTGGAACATAGTCTATGCAAAGAATCAAATCCACCTCTTGTGTGTGCCAGCACATTATACTTTAGGAAAATGATTTCATAGGGCTGTAGCCCTACTACAATAACTTGGGCCGCAACATTCTTAACCGTCCAGTAATTGGACGGTGATGACTCATGGTACCCGTCAGCGTAGTAACCGGGTCGGATGGTACGAAACCGGTATGCTGGCACTACCATTGGTTCTCCCTTTTCGGCACGCGGAGGTATCTCTCCAACTCCCTCCCTTAAGAGGCTTAAACACCTCAAAGACTCGAATAGCTTTCCATGGGTAAACCCCATTAGCTCATTTTTCTCCTCTCTTTAATATGCACAGTCAATCTCTCCCTCCCTCCTCCTTGATGCCTCTCTCTCTAACTGCCCCCATTCTTCGTCCCTGCCTCCAGCATCCCTGATGCCTCTCTTTTTTTTCTCTCTCTCTCTCTCCTGCCTTCTCTTCTACTGTAACTAATGCTGTCTCCCTCATTTAGCTCCAGGCCACTTTTATATGTTTCTCCCTTACATTGTGTTTCTGAAATTTTTGCTTTCATATGAAACAATCCTTCAAATTTGAATCCATTTTTTGAGTCAAATCCTTAATAGATCCAAATCTTTGATTGTTTTATCATTTGAATATATTTTTTTGTGGACTTACATCGATTAAATTTAGCAAAACCTGTTCAAACAAATTAAAAAATTTCATAAAGTATTCTCAAATCCAACCAAACACACCCAAAATTGTGTAGAATTTTATATATGTTCTCTCTTCCCAAGGATATGCATATGGGGCTTCAATAACAGAAACGGTCCTTGTTGTTTGTGCGTCTTATAGAGAGGCGAGGCTTAAAGTGGGTGTAGGAAATAGGATCATTTTAGAGAGAAACAGAGGCTGGGTTTACGAGGGTATGAGAGTTGCGGATTCCCTCTGTGATAGAGAGAGATGGAGTGAGAGAGAGAGAGAAGGTGGTTATGAGAGCTGTGGATCTCCCTTAGAAAGAGAGCGCGAGAGGTGGAGTGTGGGTTCAAGTGGAGAGAGAAATGTAGGTTTAGGTGGTATGAAATCTGTAGATTCTCTTGTGGTTACACCCCTTTGTCTCTCTAAAATTCTCCATGTTTTTTTTGTAGCTCCAACTGACAAATGAGCCCCACCCCCACCCGGGTCATTTGGTTGCGCCTCCTGGTGGGAGACGAGGAAAAAACGAATGCCACCGTATCTGCAGGGGCGTCCCAAAAATACAGATATTTTCAAGAAAGAAAAGAGGGAACCGGTTACCGGAAGCCCCAGTTTCATAAATTGGAAATGGTGCAAAATCTGCATCATCCTAGTAAATGAACCAAGTAAATGAACGGTGCTATTGGGCTGCAGCCCTATAGAAACTTCATCCTATACTTTAATACAACAGAGTTGACTTTCCTTAAAAAACAAAATGGATTCAGTGTTGGTATCAATGAACACGAGAATATTGCAAGAAATTCAAGACTTGAAAAACAAGATAAACGGACAGGGCAACTTCAGTGGAAAAATAATCTCACAAGCATCCAAAGAGTTAAAGGATACGGAGAGAGAGACAGGGGCACCTCCCTTGGAGCGGCTGCTCCAAACAATGAAAATAATAAAATACAAAAGCACAAAATACATCAAGATACAGGCACACATCACATAAAGAGTGCCCCCTAGACAAAAAAAAACACAACGAGGCTCACTGAGAGCACCCAGAGTAGAGAGAAGCTCCAACGCATCTGACCTTCATTGGCAGAGTCCCCCTGTGATGGAGCCGGCATAGGAGGGCAGGCCAAGCCTAGTTTACCTTCCCTACACTCGCTAGAAAATAAACCTGGAGGGTAGCCACCACGAAGGTTTATGTAACTGAACATTGTGGATGCACAAGCATATTGGTCGTCATTCAAAAGTTGAGCGAAAGGGCATGCAAATTGCTTGAAAGCAGAACAGCAAAGTGAGGGTTGGTATCGGGGCCCTTTGCATTGACTTGTGAGGATGGTATAGTTCTTGAACTCAAAGTCTTCTGGGCAATCTGCAGAGATATAACAATAAACTTAATTTTTTGAGGACTACCATAAGCATTTCATTCTATATAAAGGAGAATATCCACATGCAACAAAAAAAGAGAAGTTTGCACAGTACCATCTGTAACTGATATATAACAACTACAGATTCAATCATAATAGACAAATTGTCTCTCAACGTCTTCACCCAGTACTAATTGAGGTAAAGATGAGTGAACTTTGTGAAAAGAAAATCACTTTTAATATAAGGTCGCAGTTTGTATAAGGCGCACCTCTAAATGATACCTAAATATGTAGTTCTTGTGTCAAAAACCCATGTGATAGCTTAAAAATCTATTTTCACCCCTAACTATGAAATTTAAAGCTTAAAAAATGGTGCAGATCGAACAGATCTATAATGCCTGAAAATCTTGAAAATGGGCAGTTTGGATAATACGTGATAAAATGCACTATTTCCAGAACTTGAATTCTTCTTTTTTTTCATGTTTAGACATCCCGAGGTCAAGATGACCAATTAGAGGATTTTGGAAGGTTGGAACTACCTTTTCCAATGGATTTTCAAGGTATGCCTGACTTCAATAGTATAAGGTTGAAACCTTATATAAATTTTTTTTCTCTATATAATTCTATAAATTCGTGAACATAAATCCATGATGACCATGAAAGGGTTGAAAAGATGAACGGGGAGCCAAAGTATAGGATATAGCAAGGGCATAGGGAAGAAATTATAATCCACCAATGCTAAGCCTGTCCAATGGAGGAATGAACATAGACCAAAAAAGACAACTCATTTTCGACCTTCATGGAAAATTTTGAAAAATGAAGACTTGGATTTTAATCATGACCTATAATACATATTATTAATGGGAAACTTACAGATCAATGTTCCTTGCATGATAACTAGGGAATTCAAATGTAGCCAACATGTCCAAGATTCCGATGTAAGATATTACCATATGAGAGACGTGATTTGCATTAACACTATATTAAAAATGAAAGATAACGTCATAATACATGCAGACCTCATTGTGATTTACTACAATCTTCCTAGCTAAATATTAAACTTGATGTGATTGAAAAAAATAGTTTCAATTTTATGTCCAACATATACATGATATCATCATCATCATCATCTGAGCCTTATCCCAGCTATATGACATATATTATATTTATGTTGATCTAAGTATCAGCTGATGCCCACCACTATTGTTTCATAAAGTTGCAGATGTTGATTTAGTCCTAGATTTCATAGGCACATCTCTCAGGTGATTACATGCATGCTTATTAAATAAAAAATGCATATGAATGTGCTTAAGAAATTTGTATGATCATAAGGAAGTGGAACAACCAAGGGAAAATGAGAAAATACTAAAACAGGGACCTGCCCATGGCAGCTACAACATATTGTTGATCAAATTTTCAATTTATGCAGGCCTATGCTCATCTCTTATCAGCATACATAGTGCGAGGCAAACAATGAAGCTGACAGCCTTGCAAAAGACGGAGCCAACTCTGGAACCGACAATGGGACCATTTTGGCACATTTTTGAGCTGCGGTCCAACATTTTTTGAGTTCATCTTGCTAGATAGGGCTATCCACCCAGTTTTTGGTATAGACATCAGTATAGAAATCTCATGTTTTGGAAATGTATTGATCGCCCCCTACCTGTGGGATCTCTCTTGTAATGCTTCTTAATTTTAAGACTATTGTTAACTTTCTTCAAACCAGAAAAAAAGAAAGAAAAAAAAGAGGCCACAACAGATAACCGAAATTTTTGGATGAAGATGAGAGTGAGAAACTTCTAAACTTTTAAGGAGAAACATCCAAATAAGCCAAGATATATTTGGATATTTGCTTTATCAAAATAGTTCTGAAAGGATAGGAGTATTTTAGGAATTATAAATGTGGTCTCAAGGAATATTTTAAGAATAATGTTCATATCTGAAGATGGTCTTGGGTTCCCATTTGAAGAAAGTTTTACAAGGATCTACTGGGGATGTTTCGGTTCAAAATAAGTCAAATAGAAGAGCAAAAGTCCAGCATCTCAAAATAAACACACTTTTACAGAAGTTTTACTAGTCATTGAGAAAAAGCAATATCTGCGAGTGGCAATAGTGGAACTGGGGATGTTTTGATTCAAAATAAGTCAAATAGAAGAGCAAAAGTCGAGCGTCTCAACACAAACACACTTTTACAGAAGTTTTACTAGTCATTGAGAAAAAGCAATATCTGGGAGTGGCAATAGTGGAACTGGGGATGTTTTGGTTCAAAATAAGTCAAACAGAAGAGCATAAGTCAAGCGTCTGAAAACAAACACACTTTTACAGATGTTTTACCAGCCATTGAGAAAAACCAATATTTGGGAGTGGCAATAGTGGAACATGACGTTATAATAGAATTTTGACAACAGAACCTAGTAGGCAAATCATTTTGATGTCCCTTCAGAAGTTTCAAAAACAGGAGATCTCTAAGAGGGAAAAAACCTATGGTTTTGGGAAACAATGACCTAAAGAGAATTCAGGACAGAAGAGACCTATGGTTTTGGTTTGAGAAAGAAGAAATTCATTAGGGCTGTACCAACTTGCTTCTAGTTGAACGTTTTTTAGGTAGAAAATGCATTGTGTTAGGGAGTGCATTGAAGTTAGCTTGTTTCTGAGTTTTTATCAGGCCTTCTCAGGTAAGAGTTTCCACTGAAGGTTTCAAAGATGCAATTTTTCTCTAATTGTATGTAGGTTACTTTTAAAATCTAGTAGAATAGATTAACTTTATTTTTTAGCATCTATGATGCGTGGTTTCTGGTTTGGTTTAGAACCTGAAAACCATAAATCAATGTAACAGTGGGATTCTTTCTCAACTAAGCGCATTTGCCACTTGTCATGCGGTCTCCCAATGATGTATCCACAAGAAATTTCTATTTTTTCTAATATTTATTTTTATATTGCTTATTCTCGAGATTTTCACCAGTAAAATAGGCCATTGAACTTTCTTCTAAAATATAGGCCATTGAAGTTGATAGTGCAATATTATAAATAAAGATGAGCTCTAATTAACTACTACCTGTATGGGAAGACTAGAAGACAAACTACAGCCAGAAATGTTAAAAGTGGGATCAGCCCTCTAGATATTTGATTGGCATTTCATTTGCCAAATATAGTTTTCTCATTAAGTGTTATTTAAGTTTAAAAGCCAAAAAAATGGAAAAACATCTCAAGACAATTTGGCTGAACTCCATTTTACTGAAGAAGAAAAAACATGCATAGTCAATTCCTGTCAAGTGAATGGTTCAAATCATTTCGCTGGCTAAACAATATTAAGGCTGTTTAATAGAGACAATTGACAAACAACAAATTTGAAAAAATTCCTTAGAAACTATGCAAATTGATCTAATTTAATTAAGGCAAAGCATCCGATTCCACTAAAAATTTATCGACCAGAACCCCTAATATCACAAGCTATTAAGGATTAACCTACATCTAAAACGTCTGATGAATATCATGTTGCATTGCTAAAATAGGATTAGGCATCATAGTCACCAGCCAGCCAGCCTACAACAATAACACACTCTTCAGGCAAACATATAGAGCCATTGCTACTTAGCCCCGTTGGTTTGCCAAGATTACAATGTCGAAACTAAGACCATAGTTAAGAGAATCTTGCTAAAGACAGAATATTTCTGTAAATTGCAGAGAACGTGCAATCGTCAACACAACTAACAAGAAGTTAAACATTTGGAAGAACAGATGCACGTAAATCATCTAATTTCCAAAAGCAGAAACCCAAATAATTTTCCAAGAAACTCCTTTCACCATGCTATGAAGGCATAGGAAGATCTCCCATATAATTTCTATATGATTCCTAACTAGATTCTTGAGCCTTTAAGAATAAGGGAAAATATCAATTGAAGGGTCAAACTACCACAAAATCATTAAAAGTGTGAAACCATCCTATTTGACATTAGGAGTGTTGCTTTTTAAGTTTCATTTCATATAGATTCATCTTTAAAAAAATATAGTAAAAAATAACCAAATTGCCCTTGTTCAGGATCAGGTTCACCAAACAATTGGGGGCATTTTGGTAATTTAACTCAACTTGAGTGGTCGAAGCAAATGACAACCCCCCCTCCCCCCCAAAAGAAACATCTAAAATAGGATGATTTGATACCTAGATGATGTTTCGATTTCTTCACATTCCCAGACCCACTTCCCTATTTTGACATCCCCCCACAAATCCAATCCAATGTTTAAAAACGAGAACTCGGGTGGCATCTCACTAGGGTCCCAAGCCCGAGTCAAGTGCGAAGAACTCAATGGAGGCCGAATCCAAATAATAAGAAAATGGGAATCGGCCAAACTCAATAAGTTCCATGGGTTTGGTTCCAATCTCGGTAGCTTGCCGAGTCGAGTCCGAGTCTAGCTCGCCAAGGTTTCATCCACTAATATAAACGTCTGCCATAGCTAAACAAAGGAAAAAATGATACATGATCATATGTTCCAAAACGTTGACAAGCACTTCAAAAAAAATTCAAATCCAGAGTTGCATAATTTCTGAAACAAATCCAACTAATTCTAAAAAAACTAATGAAACATGCAAGTCAGCAATCACCAAGAACACTAACATGTAAGCCTCATATACTATAGAGAATCCAATTTTCATGAAAATTAAAATTAAAAATGTAACAAGCTAACTGAAATTATTTATTTCCGAAACCTATTCAAATGTATCAATTTAAAAAGGATGAGGTTTCTATAAGGGCTAGGCTTTATGAAAACAAAATAAAGCCTCATATCAAATCCTCGCCTAGAAAGGACTTTCGGCGAAGGAAATCGCCATGATGGCTCTAAAATCAATTTCCAACATCAATAATAAAAATTGAAAGTAAAAAAATGGTACAGATCTGCAAGATCTGTGAACACTTATTTTTAGAGTGAAATGGACGGTCAATATAATTCGTTACAATATACACTATTTTTAGAGCTTGAAATCCTATTTTTTTCACAACTATAATGTTCAAGTTGAGATGATCGATGTAAAGTTTTTCAATGCTTAAATTGTAATTTTGAATGAGTTATGAGGCGGGGCTTTACGTACTTTGATAGGGCTGCAAAACCATTTTCCATTTAAAAACCCTCAATCTCATTGGTTAAATTAACTAGACAAAATTAGAACAAAAAGATCCTAATTTAAGATATATTAATGTTCTAAGAACAATTTTATCTTTTCTATTTTTTGACTATTTTGATACAATAATGAACAGTGGAACAGAAAATAAGAGATCTACAGGTACCATTATTTCAAATATTCAAAACGATTTTTTTTTTATATATAAAATTCGAACCAATTTTTGTGAAGAACATTTCCCTGATTTATGTTGAGGTCCAAAATTCGAATTGAAATTTTTATTTGCCCGTTTCTTATGGATAATGGAACAAAACAAGGCAACAGGTTTACATGCTATGAGCTGAACGGAAAAAGATTATCATAGAAATCCACAGAAGTGAAACAAATTGAAATTCATCAAAAAAAAAAAAAAGGAGACATATTGAAGCAAAAAACTCACTCTTCTTCTCCTGGAGGAGGCTTCTTCCAGTGACTCCATGAGATTCAAACACATTATCTGTAAATTCACAACAAAAAAATGGAAAAAAGTAATATGAATGCATATGGCAAGAAAAAACAAACAAATGACCAGAAATTTGAGGGCACGAACGGTTTAACAAAACGATCTGCAAATTTCTTAAAGAAAAAGGAAACAGAAGCGAAATGGAGAGGATTCTCAATGAACAAAAGAAGAAAACTCAAATTTATCAACATTCAAAAACATTGAGCTGATATGACCAAACAATCATCAAATTCTCAAGAGAGAGAGAGAGAGGATATGAGACTCAAATGTTAATGATGTGCTGAATTCACACCTGAGATGGAGGTGGAAGAAGCGAAGCCTATGAAAAGGAAGCTAAAGACCGCGGCCATGGAGCAGCAAAAAGCCATGGCCGGCGACGCCATTGCAGAGAGACAAGAAGAGAGAGAAACTCCAATCTCCTCCTTGAAGAGCCTCCTCCTTTTCAGGTTTCAGAGAAGGATTAAAAGGAGAAGACGAATGAAACCAATGGCTCTCTGTTTAGAGAGAGAAGGAGACAGCAGATCGCAAGGACTCGGTCGCGCTGGCTGGAGAGAAGAAAAGAGAGCCAGATGAGAGAGAGAGAGGGGGGGGAACGCGGTTTTCGGGAGCTGTCCTCCTCGTTCTCGAAATATGTTAGGGGGGGAAAAGTTTGTATAGATCCTAGGATCTAAACAATCAAATTAGAACCTACTTCAAAAGTTTACTAGAAGAGGTTGTATTGATGCTCAAATATATTCAAATTGATCATCTCTACATCAAGATGCATGAACATGAGAAAAAAATTAGATTTTAAGTCTTAAAAATAATGCATCTTGTAATACATTTTAAGACCGTCAATTTTTTAGATTTTCAAATATTAGTGAATCCGCTAGATATATAGTATTTTTGAACCTTTCAATTTTATAATTAAAGATGAAAATATATTTTAAAACTATCACAAAAATTTATAGTATTGAAGCAATATTTTTCAATTCTATTTGAAGGTGGGATTTAATTCGATTGTTTAGAGACTCGGCTCTGATCAAACCGCACCCAATATGTAAAGAAGAGTTATCGTTTGGAGAAATTTGTTCTCAATCAAATTGCCGATTGGTCACTATTAGGAGGGATAAATTATCAAATGGGGTTCTATTTCTCTAAAATTACGAGTACACCCCCGCTCGACTCCCCACATAGCGACAGTTTAGAGAGAGAAAGAGGCGTCACTCGCTTTGAGTTAGAGAGAAAAAGAGGCATTACTCCCTTGCTGCAATGCAAAGTGCGCCTCTCCTTTCTCTGAGTCGAAGTCTTGCACTTGCAAGCCCCACATGGACATGGACATGGACTGTTGCCCCTTCCTCCTCCCCCTCTGCTGCTCATTTTTTTGGGTTCTAGAGAGAGAAGGCGGTGGTGTTTAGGAACATTAGTTTCGGAATTTGGGGTGCTTCTGTTTTCTGGTGGTTGAGGTCTAGAGAGAGAGAATGATGGGTTTAGGGAGTTGGGTATTTGCTTGAATTGTGGCCCTTTCTCATGGGATCAATGGATCGTGAGTTTATGGTGTTTAGAGAAATGGGTTTTGGGCTCTTGGAGTTAACCTTGGAGAGAGACTGATGGTACTTTTTACAGAGATGGGATTTGGGGTGTTTGGGTCTGGTGACTCAAGTTTAGAGAGAGAATACATCGAGGAGTTTTTGATGCGCTGTGATTAACATTTATTTGGCTGAGAACGTTATCCTTGTTCTACAGCTAATAATTTTCTCAAAGGACTGTTACCGAGTACTGCTGACTTTTTCTACAAGTTATTTTGATTCGATTGAAGTCTTTTGTTTCTGATCTTTTTATCTTCTATTCTTTTACGTGTTTTCTATTTTTTTCCGTTCCAAGTTTGGATTAATCTAAGGAAAAAGTTTCTATAAGGATGCCACCGAACTAAGATGCCCTTCAAAAATCTATTGGAAAATGGTAGTTTTAATGTTGAAAAATCCTTTGATCGATAATCGAGATATATGATTATACAAAAATAAAAAAATTAGAAGTCTAAAAAATAATGTATTTTATAACATATTATCTACCCCGTTCATTTTCATATGTTTATGGATCTACTTGATTTTAATTATTTTTGAAATTTAAATTTTATAATTAGATATAAAAATAGATTTTGAAATAATCCTAAAAACATTTTACATCAAAATTATATATCGTCATAAAATTTGAAGGTACACCTTACCTCTACACCTACGGATGCATCCGTAGGCAAACTGTACCCTTAATCTAATTACCCCCAAAGAAAAAATAAAGTATGGATTAATCTGAGAGTTACTGGCAACTTGTCTATGTCTTCTACTGTTTATTTCGATACCAGACCAACGATATGATGAATACAGGAGGAGTTCTGATGTAATGGTGATGTAAACCGCTGTTTCTCTCTCTGAAAATTGCAGGGATGTTGCAAAACTCTCTCTAAATGAATGGCGCGTGATGTAAACCTCCTCTTTCTCTCTTTGTGAATATAGGACTACCGATAATATGATGAATATAGAACTGCTCTTTTTATTTTTTAAAAAATAGTCCGGTATTTGTATTGTGAGATAGGAGAGCAGCTTAAGAAAAAAAACACACCGATGAGAGGGAAGTTCCGTAGTGGTAATTTTGGAAAAATAGGACATCATTTGGTAATTGACATGTTGGTAGGTAATTTGCTATTTATTTATTTATAAAATTATATCATTAATAGAAAAATAGTTTGATAGGGCTTCAGCTCTACCAAAATAAATAGAACCTCACCTCATAATTTATCAAAAATTGTAATGTAAGCATTGAAAAACCTTTACATCGATCATCTCGGTTTGAACATTATGATTGTAAAAAAAAAAATTGGATTTCAAACTCTAAAAATACTGTCTATTGTCATAAATTATCTAGATTGTAAATTTCGCTTTGAAAATATGTGTTCATAGATCCACAAGATCTGTACCATTTTTTAAGTTTCAGAATTCATTATCGGCGATAGAAATTTATTTTAGAGCCATTATAGGGATTTTTGTTACCGAAAGTTCTTTGAGAATGTGGATATGGTATGCGGCTTTATGTTGTTTTTATATAACCTAGGCCTCATGGAAACTTCATCCTTTTCAAATCTTTTGCAAAGTCTCCCCACTTTCAGGAGTCAAGTCATCACTCAACGACCTTTTGATGAATTTTTTTTTTAAATTGTGACTTTAAACCCCTCGTTTCAGGGACTTAATGATTTTACGTCCCTATATCAATCAAATTATAGCCTATTGTCAAATGGTATCGAGAAATATGTTTCAATATGGAAAATCCTTGGGATAGCTTTAAAATATATTTTTATATTTATTTATAAAGTTTAAAGTTTCAAAAAAGAATGTCGATCGACAGATCTATGAACATTTAAAAATCTTGAAAATTGACGGTCCAAAAATACGTTACAAAATACACTATTTTCAAAAATAAATCTTTTTTTTTCTCATTTCCATGCATCTTGATATGGAGATGATTAATTTGAAAATATTTAGGCATCAAAACAACCTCTTCTAGTGAGAGTCTTGAGTTAGGCTCAAATTTGATTGTTTAGAGCCTCGGCTCTATATAAACTTTTCCCTTTTGAAATACCCACCCCTAAATAAATTTATTTTTGATATAAATTTGGATCCTAATTTTTAGAAAATATATAATGAATATGAATAAATAAATAAAATTTGAAAACTATAAATAATAAATCTATTAAAAAACATTTGGACCATTAGTTTCAATTGTTATTAGATGAACCACCTATTAGCATCCATCTTCTGTACCTCTCGATCGCATGTTGTACAAATGCGATCCAGCCCGCATGAAACAATTGAATTTTTATTAGAAGGAAATTTTATAAATTACTAGTATGAATGTTGAAGATCAGATTTCTCAAGTGTCCAAGCCAAGAATCATAAAGTCCTGACTTCGAAGCCAACACGAAACATAGGCCAAGAGTCTTGGGTTCAGGCCATTAAGAATTCCAATCTCCAATAAGTAGTTGGGCCATGTCAACAAAGCAAATCATGTCCTCTAATGGGTTGTGTCATATTGTGTGCAGGAGGCAACAATGGTAGCCCAATCCTCCACCACCCAAAGAAAATCATGTCTTGTGGGGAGGCAATTTTTTCTGCTACGGTCAAAATATTATAATTGGCCTGGACCCAGGCTCGACTTGGATCCGACTTTGGTCCAGGGTTTTCGGACTTGGGTTTGGACCCAGACCTGGATCGGGTCGATTCTCTAGGTCATTGGGTTGACTTGACCCGATTGTCACCTTTATTTGAGCCAAATTACGAAAATACATTTGATTGTCAAGGATTAGGGATAAGAACTAAAAAATAACGAAAATACCATTTGTTGCATGTTGTTAACTTTGAACAAGGAAATGTATTTTTTTAAATTTTTTTTTTAATAGTTTAGATTGAGTTACTTAAGTGGGCCAAATTACAAAAATTCCCTAATTATCCGAATTCTCGACCTTAAATTAGAACAATTTGAGAATTCTTGAACAAACCTTTTGTGCAAGGCACTTTTATAAAAACAAATTAAAAAATTAAACCCCAAATAGAATATTCTAAGTGGTATTGAAAGTTGACCCCTCAAATCTGTTAGACAATTTAGTTCCTTAATTTCATAATCAAAATAAGTTTCAAAGTCTATCCTAGTTTTTACCCCTAAACTGTAAATTGGTAATTTAAGGTGCCATTTTACATCTTGTGCCAAAACGTAAACAGTCTCCAGTGTATAATCCTCGTAAAAAAAAAAAAAAATGAAGTCGCTACATCTCAAATTCAATTCTTGCCCCAACCTAACAGAAGAAGTTATAAAGAGCGAACCGCACCCTAATAAGGAAAATATAATGTATTTGTCTTTACTTCATGATTTGACACAATTTTCATATTATTAAGGTTTTAACCAATATTTGCAAAACTGGCCAATTAGATCGGAACGGCTAGGGTTCCGACTCTAGTTGGGGCCAATTTTGGGGTTCTAGCATGTAAAAAGATCCGGTCCAAAACCGGCCGATATCTAGTCAAATCGGCCATTTTTATATTAAACTGACTGGTTTTTTTGCAAACCGGACTGGTTAGTTTAAAAAACGGCATGTAGCATGCCTGTTATTTTTAACCGGGGCTGTTATTTGATACAGAAGTCACATGTTTCTTTTGATTGAACATTTGATTACATTTTCCATGTATTTTCAGCTTTATACAAGTTTTTACAGTTAATAATTGATCGAAATTTTTGGTTTTCTTCTATAAATCAATCGATTTGAGATTAACATGGCACCAAAATTCCATTTTCTTGGCCTTTTTTGGGTATGCTTCAAAGTTTCGTGAAAAATCTACCAATCCAAAGATCTTGGCCTCTTTTTTGAGCATTTCTCCATCAAAATGGAGGGATTTTATTGATGTAAGAGATATCAACACTGCTACACTCTTTATTTGATTGAAATCTAACAATGCAAGTTTTATCCCGATTTTTTTTGAATTTTTTTCCTACTTTTTCTTCCTCTTTTAGAAATTTTCAAACAATATTTGAATGAAATTATTAATTGCATTCAATAAAAGAACATATTTGAGAACAAAAGCTCAACGAAAATCAATTTCTCTTGCCCCTTTTTTTTTGTGTTATTCAATGTTTCGGGAAAAACCACCAAACTACAGATTGTGGCATCGTTTTTTTTTTTTCTCGATCAAAATGGGGGGCTTTTATAGATGACAGAGATGTTCAAACTATTGAACTCATGATTTCATCGAAAATCAGACATTTGGGGCTCGATTTTAGGGGTTTTGAGAAGTTGATTTTTCTAAAAAAAGTTTTATTTTGTATATAAAATTATGTTTTACAATGAATATGAGAATTGTTTTTCTATTTTTTAATAAAATTATGTTTTTTTGATAAAATTACATTTTTTTGATAAAAATATAGTTTTGGACGAATATGACAAAAAAATAGATTGTTCTATTTTTATTGTTATATTTTTTTTAACAAAAAAAAAGTGCATGATAATATTGGCCGATTTTTTTTTGCTCGATATTTTTAATGTTATGTAGTGCATGATAATATTGCTCGATTTTTTTTTGCTCGATATTTTTAATGTTATATAGTGCATGATAATGTTGCTTGATCTTTTGTTTCGATTTTTTTTTTAATCAATATTTTTAATGTTATATTTCTTTTGCTCTAATTTTTTTTTTTCTCAATTTTTTGCATGAGAATGTTTTTTTTTTATATTTTGCTTAAGTGCAAGATATAACAAAAAATATGCATGTCGATTGAGGATGGTATGAAGTATGAACTAAGAGTATGTTATGCTTTGTTAATATTATGAAGCAGTCCCATAAAAATCCTTTTCTATCACTACTAGAAACCTCTTTTTCTCTATAATTGTATATCCATACTCTCGTATTAGAATAATACCATATCATGAAGTATTGTAAAACTTGAAATTGAAATGCGTAAACATATATGTGTGCTTATATTTTTTAGTAATAAGCATATGATTTTTTCAATTTGAAAGTTAAAAGTTAAAGCTTTTTCGCTTTACTCAGATTTTTCAATGAGTAAACCTGATAACGAGACACAACAGTACCCTGACCCTTCTTGCCATTCTTATTACTACTAGCTATACTTATTTAGATTTTGTAACTCCATCAATTGAATTAATGTCAAATTATAAATTATCTTGCATGTCTCTATAATATTCATATATTAATGTATATAAAAGGTTGTTTTAAATTTTTTTGGGTAAGTTAAATGTAGGCTAATAATATAGTATACGCTTAATTTAAGTTTTTTTTTTTTTGGGGGGTTTTGACCCATTATAAAAAAAATTCTATTGGACCGTTTAAGTTCGGTTAACCACCTGGTTTGTCTTGTTCTGGTTCTAACCGCTCCTAGCCTCATATCCGGTTAACCGTTCCGATTCGATTTTATGAACATTGGTCTTAACACTATGATTTGTATTTTCTCCATTTTTATTTAATATAGAACAGGTAAGGGCCTTCTCCCCTAGTGACTAACCAAAAAAAAAAAAGACGAGGTTAGCATGTGGCCAAGCTTGCATGTGTAGAAATTCGGGCTTGGCAATAAATATATTTTTTAAATTGAATTTGATCCTAATTTTCAAATAATATATAATCTATCATGAATATTATATAAAACAAAAAAAACAAAAAACTAGAAATAATAATTAAAAAGAGAGAGACGCACGAAATACCATTTCAATAATGAATTGACACTGAATTCTGACTATATTAATTGACGCCCGTTTCTTTCCAAGAGATGAGCATTTTTCAAAACGTTGGAAAAACATTGAGATGGGGTATCATCCTATATAAAGTTTAGGGAAAATTAGGTACATATCCTATATAGTTTGCGTTATTACGAAACTATCAAATAGTTTTCGTTATTATCTATCTGTCAATTCTTTTCACGTCATAACAATTTTTTTTTTTAAAAAATAAGTTTACCCTTTTTCGGTTATTGTTCTCTGGATTTTCCTAATAGATTGAACAACCGAAATCCTCTAAAATGGATAAACATAGGGAAGAGTTCAAACCTTAAGGTATAGTGAGAAAACGGATAAACATAGGAGAGAGAATAAATAAATATAGGGTGGGTTTAAACTCTTCTCTACCCTTTAAACTCTCCCATATGTTTATCTATTTTCTCTCTTATGTTTATTTATTCTCTCTATATATCTTATATTGGGTGGGTTTAAACTCATTCATATGTTTATCCATTATCTCTCCGATGTTTATCTATTCTCTCTCTATCTTTAGGATAAATTCTTCTTTATGTTTATCTATTCTCCCCTTACAATGACTAATCTATGTGGATAAACATCGAGAAGAGTTTAAAAAGAAAAGACGAGTAAAGCATCGTGAAATAAGGGTATAGTGGATTTCGATTGTATCTATTGAATTGGGTTGTTCAACAACCGAAAAAGGGAAAATCCATAGACAGAGAATACACATAGTCCTTTTTTTTCAAGAAGCGAAAATTTAAACCCTTCATATTCCCATTTTTTGTTGTTAAAAAAATGGACATCCAGGTCGGAGCCATTTTCTATTGTTGAACCACCGAATTTGATTAGTTTTCAGTTGTTCAATCACCAAAAATGGGAATATATCATTTTCGGTTGTTGAACAGATTGATTTTTAGTTGTTCAACTGAAAATGAGAATATGAAGATTAAACAATCGGGGCCTTTGGTTGTTGAACAACTAAATTTGATTGTTTTTCGGGTGTTCAACATGGGAATATGATAGTTAAACTATCTGGTCATTTTCCGTTGTTGAACAACGAAAAACCAATAAAATTGGGTTGTTCAACCATGGTAAAAGTGTCTTTTTAAAAAAATTCGTTATGAAGTCCAAAAAACCGATATTCCAGTAATAACGAATAGTATAAAGTATTTTTGTAATAACGAGAAGTATAACGGATATGTACTTAATTTTCCTTAAAGTTTATGAATTTAATTTTTAAGAAATAAGAAATTTTATAAGATTAGGACATGAATGGAAGTAATATAAGGTATAGCCTTTCATATAACACAATGGCCAAACACAATAGTTAGGATCAAGGTTTGAAAAAACAGATCGGTAATTCGGATCGCCCATCCCGAAAATCAGTCCAATTCGATGGATCGACGGTCCAGATCGGCGATTCGGAAGAGTGAACTAGCCAATAAAAGATAAAAGTGGGGCCAATTCTGACCAATATAACCAGGTAATTCATAGAGCGAACAGGCTGGTTCCGATCTAGATCACCATTTATTTAAACCTTGTTAGGTAAAGCTTGTAAATTATTATAGAGGGAGAGAGAGAGCTTTTTAAAGCGCAGAGCATGAGAGAGAGAAGCGATGTCTTGTGTTTCATCCTGAAAGATGAGTTTTAAACATTTTTTGGGGCCGGGTTGCCCTGTGGAAAAGGATAAATAAAGTTGTGGAGTAAGGTAAGTGTTTTTTTTAGAAAGGATATTCAATGTATACATTATTGGGTTACAAAGAAAGGAGGCTATTCATTTTTCATGTATAAGAATCTATCACAAAATTAAAAAATGTTTGTGATTTGGAATCACCCGATCTTGTATAAGAATCTATCACAAAATTAAAAAAACGTTTGTGATTTGGAATCGCCCGAGTCGGCTCAGGCCTAGTGAGTTACCAGGCTTGTTCTTGTTTGGATCAAGAAGTCCGCTCGTATCCCATTTTCATGTTAGAAAAAAGAAAAGGTTAAAAGAATAATGCTGTTTTTTCTTTTTATTCCAACCGATAATACATCACGCAATTTTGATTTATACTTTGTATTAGATGAAATCAAATATTTGGTTTTTAAATTTTTTATTTTAACATATCCTTTCACCATGGAAAAGAGAGAAAGCATACACCTTGAGGTTGTTAACAGTTACAACTATGTGTGAAAATTCATGCGCCACTAGGATGTGGACAATCCAAACGTTCAATCAACGATGACATGTCTAGAGAGCCAATAGTCCCATGGTGTATACTTTTTCATGAGGTTGAGGTTTGTATACGGTGTACACTTTAAAAGGTCAAAGTAAGGTACGCTTTCAAACTCCACGTTAAGTCGAAAATATTAGAAATCTACTTATACTCCTAATTATAAAATTTAAAGTTTCAAAATTATTGTAGATCAAACATATTTACAAGCACATTGAAATCTTGAAAATGGATATTTGTGATATAAAATGCACTATTAATAGTTAAAATTCCTTTCTTGTCATATCTATACATTTTGAGTTTGAGATGATAAACTAGTGTGTTTTCCAAACTACGAAACAACCTTTTTTTGGTGGGTTTATGAGGTGCACGTTTCTCATACAGTATGAAGTTAACACCTTCTATAAAGTAGACTAGCACAGAGTGGGACCACTCAAATGGGGGTGGCCATGGGCCAGGCATCCCAGCCTAGAGCCCAGTCGGGTCAGCCCTAAAATGTTAGGGATTGACCCCTAAGTTGCGACCTAAGGGCCAAGCCCAATTTTTTAGTCCCAATCCATCACTACGTCGAGCTATGCCTAGGCCAATGTGGTGGCCCGGCCCGACATGCTTTGCCAGCCTACAAAGCCCGGCCAAGCCAACTGCAAGAGTCATGCATTAAATTTGTCACCCTGCTTATCTAAGGGTTGATATGTTTGATGAAATTTGCTTTGGTAAAATGTTTTTAGGGTACCCTAGGGTATATGTACTCAAAAAGGATGTGCACATGCATTTATAGCACCAAAAAGACTGTAGAGTCATATCGCAACTAGGTTCGAAAAGGTTCAATTTTTCTTGTTCCTTGCGAGTCATGAATGAATGACGCTTGCGGCAATGGTGAACTAATAATGATACGATTTACTAGTTTGTAAAGAATGCTTTTGTCATAAGTTGTAACAAGACAAGGTTTGGGCAGTAGGACTGAGAATTTTTTGGATTGGATCTCATTCTACCCAGATTTGGATTTGGATCCGAATGGAGCCAGAATGTTTGGATCCAGATCTGGATCCAAAAACTCTCCATAGGATCTGAATCCGATCAGTTTCACATTCGGATCCGAAGTGGGGATTAGGTCTTTAAAAGTTTAAAATATTAGACCACTTGCTTGCTCTGCTAGGCTACACTACCACTGGCTTTACTAGTTGGTACCTAGCGAACGAATAGTGGTAGGCTAACTATTGGCTGGGCTTTTTGCTGTTGTGAAAACCCATTTTGTTGATAGCGCCACGAGCTCAAATAGAATGGCGAGCAATGAGTTCAATCATTAAGCAACATGGGCAAGGAGCAAAGCCCCAAGTGATTTCATGTTATAATTTAAATTGCTTGGGGCTTTGCTCCTAGGTCCTCATTTTATTTAGTGTTACACAAGAAAGCACTATATATATATATATATATAACCGGGTCAAATGTAGATAGGATCTGCCTATACCCAAATTTGATACGAATGGTAATTCTAATTTAAATTTTAGTTCTGGATCTAAATTTTAGATCCAGATCTTGGATCCATACTTGAATCCGAATAGGATTTAAAATTCGGGTTTCGGATCCTCACTGTGCAAATTTGCAGCCATATTAGGCACATGGCCAAGTCCATGCCTAGACTAGCCAGAGAAAGCCAAGCTACGCCCAAACATCATAATAGCTTTCAGGCTGTCATGGCCCTTTAAATTCATACAGGGCCGAGCTGGGCTAAGGATTAGGCATCTGGAGTTCACGTAGGGCGAAGCCAAAACCTCAGTTCAGTCTAGGCCCGGTCCGTTACCACCCTCTCTCGAAAATTTTGGAAAATCTTGGGCCTTTTATGGGACGTTTGGTTTGTCTATCATATGGTCAAGTGTAGGAATATTTTCATACTAATTGGTCTTAATGTGTGTTTTCACACTAATTGATAACTAATTAATATAAAAACATTCTCACACTTGACGGCATGAGATAATTTTTTCATGTGAAAATATTTTCTAGAAAAGTGATCTCTTGGGAGAGATGAACGGTGTGCACAAAGCCCCAACAAATTAAAAGAAGAAGTCGTATCTTCCATTAGAGTATAGTATACATCTACTCCCTCAATCTGAAGGTTTACCTAGGAGGATTTTTCGATCTAAAATTTAGGAAACCATCCAATATATCATTAGATAGTTATTTTTTAAAGGAAATTGTAAATATTAGTTTTCTAACTCTTAGGTCTCGCTCTCTAAAAATTAGACGGCCTCATTCAATTTTAAGACATTATTTTTTACGTTTTTATACAATGAGACAATTTACCTTTGGTACAAGGAGGGTACAATTACTTATAACCATCTAATCGTGAAATCCGATAGTTTGGGTATTGTTATGAAGTTCAAGAAAATTTCTTTCGAACTTTGAGCTTGGTCAATGGGATAGTTGCGGCCACCTAATTTTACATCCAATGGTCAAGATTCATTGCGACCATCTTATATCAAAAGTAAATAGTCTCATTATATACTTTGTTTTTTTTTGAAGTGCATAGATTGTACAATTAGGAAATACGAGTCATTTGTATGAGGTTGGGTCCTAAACAATCAAAATTAGGCACAACTTTAAATAGTGCCTAAATATGTTAGTTTCCGTATAAGAAATCTTTGTGATGGCCTAAAAGTTTATTTTTATCTCTAATTATAAAATTTAAATATCCAAAAATGCTATAAATCGAGTAAATCTATGCACACTTAAAAATCATAAAAATTGACAGTAGAGAAAATGTATTTCAACCTCTTTTATAATGAGCTTTTTTTGTTAAGGTCCTCACCCTTTTATAAACTTACTTTTGTTATTGGGAAATTTTTTATTGGGTTGAGAAGGTTAATTCCGAAAAGTGATCCGAGGGAGTAAATGAACACTATACACCCGCAAAGTATAACATCATCTGGCTTAAAGGAATCTCTCCGAAAATGAGGCTCTCCTTTCTCCTCCAACTGAAACCACGACCTCAGATTGTACCACGTGGCATCGACCATTAAACCTCAGCCTCAAGCGCCCTATCCATCATGAAAGCACGTGTCCACATCTCATTTGCTTATTCGATACTCTCATCTCAAGAGATTCCATTTGAGGGCCCCACTCCAATGCATTGCATTTCATTTCATTTCATTTCATATGCTCCTCCTACTGGTTTGTTTTCAGATCAAAAGCCAAGGGTTGGGGTTTAGATTGTAGAGAGAGAAAGGAAGTAGGAAGAGAGAGAAAGGAAGTAGGAAGAGAGAGAAAGGAAGATGGCGTTGGTTTCTTCGTCCCTCTCTCTAACGGCTACAGCTACAGCTGCTGCTGCCTCTTCTTCATCGAGCACCTCAACCGTCGATGCAGGGAGGCAACAGTTTGTGATGGGGGGAAGGCCAACTCAGTCCTCGAGGAGCTCATCAGGGTCCCTCAGGAAATCTCCATTTGTTGTGAGAGCTGCTTCTACTCCACCTGTGAAGGTTTGTATGTTTGATGAAACTCAGGCATGAGAATGTTAAATAGTGGAGAGAGAAAGATGCATTTGTACCCATGATTTCTTGGGTCCTAGAGAGAGAGAGAGAGAGAGAGAGATGTATTTCTATCTATTGTTTTTTTGGGTATTTTGCTAATCGCATGTTTATCGATTTTTCGTCACGAAAACCATGAAGAAATTGATTGACTGAGAGAGAGAGAGAAGTTGTTTATGCGATGGAGTTTTTGTTTCAGCAAGGAGCAGACAGGCAGCTATGGTTCGCATCTAAGCAGAGCCTTTCTTACTTGGATGGCAGGTATGTAAGATGCTTCTTCGAAACGTGGGATTCCCCACCTTCAAATCTCTAAAAATGTGCGCATCTTGGTTGTTTGGGGTGGACATAAACTCACTTAACTGAGGCCAAAATCAGGGGAGGGGATCTAGAACCATGTGAGGAACTCGTTTTTTTTGAAATGTTAAACCTATTTATCTTGATAAAATTCTTAAGTGTAAACTGATCCCGACGAATATACTCCCAAAATCCAACTATATGAAAATATAATTATTAAATGTCTGAGTTCCACACTTATGAGATTCGTACAAAACCAGAATGCTATATGTTTTTCTAATCGGTACAATATAGTAAACGCGGATTGGAAATAAACTCGTCTCATATCACCAGTAAAGGGAACAAACTTCTCCATCACTATAACATTCATCATCCAATCCAATCCAATCCAATCCAATCGGTATGATGGTATTAAAACATCAATTGGGAAGGGAACAAACTCAAATGGACCAACTTCTCTCTCACTCCAAAAAGTCTTCCAATCGGTCAAACAAACTTCGATTGGGTACATAACATGTCAATAAATTCTTTGAAATTTATTGACACCCTAGTGCCGAAAAAATCAACAAAATTCCACGTAACTACAGTCAGTTCCCGCATAAATACGACAACACTCCCTGCTGGATGCTGGTTTCGAAGGTTAAACTTGACGATGAAAAGAGTGGAGGTTGAAGAATTAGATCATGTTTCGGGTATGTAAAAATTCCAAAGTAGAATCGCGGCTAAGCTTAACGCAAATGTAGAAGAGTGATGGTGGAGAGAGTGCAAAAAAGCTCAACACAAATGTAACGAGGAGCAAGATCACCTGAACTCCACTACTGCACTCTTTTTAGGGGGGTGCCTCCCTCTCTTTCTCTCCACAATAATTTAATTAACCGTTAATACTAACCCAACCCCCCTCTTCTCTCTGTCTAGCCTCCCCGGTGACTATGGCTTCGACCCCCTCGGCCTCTCGGACCCAGAGGGCACCGGCGGCTTCATCGAGCCCAAATGGCTGGCCTACGGCGAGGTCATCAACGGCCGCTACGCCATGCTCGGGGCCATCGGCGCCATCGCCCCGGAGATCCTCGGCAAGGCCGGCCTCATCCCCCCCGAGACCGCCCTCCCATGGTTCAAAACCGGCGTGATCCCGCCCGCCGGGACCTACAACTACTGGGCCGACCCCTTCACCCTCTTCGTCTTCGAAATGGCCCTCATGGGCTTCGCGGAGCACCGGAGGTTCCAAGACTGGTATAACCCTGGCTCCATGGGAAAACAGTATTTCTTAGGGTTGGAGAAGTGGCTTGGGGGATCGGGTGAGCCGGCGTATCCTGGCGGTCCGATTTTCAATCCATTGGGCTTGGCAAATGATGAGAAGAGCAAGAAGGAGATGAGGTTGAAGGAGGTGAAGAATGGGAGGCTGGCAATGCTGGCGATTGTGGGGTATTTTGTGCAAGGGTTGGTGACTGGGGTGGGGCCTTACCAGAACTTGTTAGACCACTTGTCTGACCCTCTCAATAACAACATTCTCACTAGCCTCAAGTTCCACTAGACCCTACCCTTCTCTTCTCTGCTCTCTATCTCTATCTCTATCTCTCTCTCTTGACATTCTTGGGATGAAAGTTTACTTATATATATAAGTGGGACTGCCTTTTGTTGTCTATGGACACTGATGTCAATGTGAATTAAGTGTTCTGGTAAAAAATAGTCTCTCTCTCTATATGTGAATTAAGAGCAATAGTCACAAAGTCTCTCTTTTTCCCCCCCTCTCTCTCTCTATGTGAATTAAGAGCTATGGTCACAAAGTGTCTCTTTCTCTTTCTCTCTCTCTCATTGTAGTGTATTTATGTAATGTATGAACTAAGAAAATGTGAATTGCAAAAGGTCAGACTCCCTCCCTCTCTTATTGTAATGCTGGTGAGATATGGGCCCTCACTTTGGAAAATGTATATAATGAAACTCTTTACTTTGGGTACGAGGTGGTCATAATTAATTTTGATAATTGGACGTGAAAATACGTAGTTACATTTATTTCATTATCAAGTTAAAAGTTCAAAACAAAAAATCTAAAACTTTAGCAAAATAGTTTGATAGGGCTATAGCCATGTCAAAATAAGTAAAGCTTCGTTTCATTACTCATTGAAAATTACAATTCAAGTATTAGAAAACCTTTGCATCGATCATCTCGGCTTGAACATTACAATTGCGAGAAAAAAAAGAGAATTTTAAGTTCTAAAAATAGTGTATATTGCAACACATTTTCTAGACCGTCCATTTGGTTCTAAAAAACTTGTTCACAAATCCACAAGTTCTATACTATCGTTTTTGAGATTCAAAATTTATACTCAGTTTTGGAAATTGATTTAGAGCCATCATTGAGATTTTTGTTGCCCAACAAATTTTTTGGATGAGGATTTGAGGTGGGTCATTATTTTATTTTCATAAATACTAGGCCTTATAAAATCTTCTTCTCAAACTTTATGAATTGTGGTATCTTTGTACCAAAGATAAATGGTCTCAATATATACAACCCCTTTAAATGCCATGAAATATTGTACATAAATATAAGATTTTCTTTTTTTTAAAGGAAAATAATGAGTTTTTTTGTCACCATCTTTCCTTTTAAAGGTAGCGGACAAAAAAATTCCTTATTTTTATACAGAGAAAGCACTATATTTATGTACAACATTTCATGACATTTTAAACCCTACTGTTACGAAGTCTGGTTATTCTCTCTCTCTCTCTCTCTCTCTCTAACTGTACGAACTGTTACTTGAAATTGTAACCCACAAATGTACATTATTTTATAGAAATAAGCAAAAATGTCTAGTGTTAGTTTTTTTTCTTTTTAAAAAAGAGTCATTAAAATATACCCAACTCATCAAATATTTATATTAGGAAAGTTTATCAAAATAGCCATTAGATATGAAGCATATAACACTTTGCCCATTGACAACTATTCCACCCCAAATCATGTGTTTTTTGTAGCTATTTAAAAATTAAATCGACGGATACAGATAAAATTATTCATTTCTCATGAATAATTTGACAAATTTCTCGTCAAATTTTCCCTAATTTCAATGATGATATGTATTTTAAGGAAAAAGTTTATATAAGGATGCTACCTTATAATGGAGAACTACATATGCCCCTCAAAAATCAAAACTAGTATTAATGTTGAAAAGCCTTTTAATTGATCATCTCGACATCGAGATGTATGATTATGAAAAATAAAAAGATTTTAAATCTAAGAAATAATACATTTTGAAACATATTATCTATACCTTTCATTTTCAAAATTTTCATATGTTTGTTTATAGATCTACTTGATTTTAACCATTTTTGAATTTTAAAATTTTATAATTAGATATAAAAATAGATTTTAAGATAATCCTAAGAACATTTTACATCAAAATTATATACCATGATAAAATTTGAAGGTGCACGTTACCTCTACACCTACGGACGCGTCCATATGCAAATTGCACTCCTGTATTTTAATGGTCTTTGGAAATTAATACATGAAATAAAAATGTTAGATACTTCACATCTTAGGCATATCTTAAAGTGAAAGGTTTATAAAAGGCAGCACACCTCAAAAATTAAATTATCTGAAGTTGGAAGACCTCTCAATTTATCATCTTGAAGTCGAGATATATGGATATAAAGAAAACAAAAACTTTAAGCCCTAAAAACAGTGCATTTTGTAACAGGTTTTTCAGACCGTCTATTTAAATACTTTCCAGTGTTTATATATCTGCTCTATTTTTAAAATTTTAAATTTCATAATTATGTTTGAACATAGATTTCAAGCCATCAAATGTTTTTATACCCGAACTACATCTTCCACTAAAATTTAAAGGTGCGCCTTATTTGTTTAACAAGAGGTTATCACTTTATACAAACCTCACCCCTATATAAATACCTCAGAAACAAAAAATATTACCCCTCTAAAGTATGAAGGGTCTCGGGTTTTTCTTAAGAGACTTAGTGTCCATTCATCGTATGAATATACAAACTTGTCTTTTATAGACAAATTACAAATGAGAAAATATAAAAATAAATCACAGTTTCCTATACTAGACCTATACTTACCATGAGAAAATATAGAAATAAAGTACAGTTTCATATACTGTAACTAGACTTAACATAAATACAAGATATTGTATCTATCCTTCCCATATATACTGGATATTGTATCTATCATTCCCATATATACTGATTACAATATACACCTTCCCAAATATACAGATTACTATATAGACCTTCCCAAATATACGGATTACTATATACACCTTATATATTAACCTAATAGGCACTATATACTTTATTTTCACACTCCCCCTCAAACTCAAGATGCTATGAGAGAGAGCAGTTGGACTTTGAACACTAATTATGGAAGCGAGCAGCTGGATCTTCAGGTGTATAGCATGACAAGTAGATACAGTGGTTGCCATGCTTAGATTGCTTGGTCAACAAGCACAGAAAGCAGCGACGGATCAATAAGCCTGAGTTACATATGACCTCAGGAACGTAGGGCAATATTAGAGTAGGTTCAATCAATCATACAAAAAAAAAAATCCAAACAAAACAGTCTAGACAACTAAGCAAACAGAATGACACTTAGAAGAGCTAACAGAACTTGATGTGGATCCGATACGGATTCAGCAGCTTGTAGACCAGAACAGACATGATCGAGTAACCAGGCAATAAATTCGATCATATAACAAATTTTCAGAGGGTTTTTTTTATTTATTTTTTATCGAGCTTCAAATGGTCAAAAGAACAAGATCGAGTAATAGAATAACATACTTGATCTTACAAACAAGAAGAGATAGAGCAAGGGAAAGTGAGAGAGACGCAGAAAGCCAGAGATACATAAGAATGACCAAAAAAAAAAAAGTCGGAAAACTTGATGCACATGTGGCATACTAGGGAGTAAAAAACACAACTAAGTTGTAGTTTTGCAGAGAGTCGAAACACAACTCGACAGAAGTTACAACGATTGGGTGAGCAACAGACTCGTCTTGAAATCGACGATAATGCTTCTAGGATGAGGAATGGATACAACTAAGATGAATCTGGCTCTGATATCATGTGAAGAGACAATGTCCATTCATCGTATGAATATATAGACATGTCTTTGATAGACTAATTATTGATTACAACATACAATATATACTGATTACAATATACACCTTCTCAGATATACAGATTACTATATACACCTTCGATATGAACCTGATAGGCAATCTATACATTCATTTCACATAAAGAAAGTGTTATTATGATTAGATCATCTATAGAATGAGTGAGGCCTTTGGTCCATTCAAAACCAATCCAACCACTAGTCGAACTGGTTGGACTTGATTTAAGGAGAAAAAAAATAGTATGATAATTTATTACTATAAAATATATTTTAAAAAAGGTGTGGTTTGCATAAGGTTGCAACCTTAAAGAATCCAATTAAGGCACACCTCTAAATTTTATCATAAATATAATTTTGATATAAAAAATTCTTAGGATGGCTTAAGAATGTATTTTCATCTTAATTATAAAAGTTCAAACTCTAAAAATAGTTCAAATCAAGTAGATCTATAAACACATAACAATCTTGAAAATGGACAGTCCAAATAATGTGTTGCAAGATGCACTATTTTGCAGTCATGAAATCTTTTCTTCTTTCCATAGTCATACATGTGGATGCTGAGATGATCAATTAAAAGGTTTTCAACATCCAAATAACCTTTTACGATGAATTTTTTTAAGTGCCTCTTTAATTCTACAATTTAAGGTTGCAACCTTATTTAAATTTTTTTTACCTAATTTTATTTTGATGGTTGTAGGAGCATCATCCAACCAACCAAAATCAGTCTCACATCGATTTTGACACGTGTAAATTTTTTCTTGGCCAACACCTTGATGGCGTTATGAGCACTAGTTTGATTGCGATAACCATGTCCTAAATACACCCGATATTGGGAATTTCGTCGAAAGTTCGGCCGTGGGAACGAAAAGCGACATTGTGCCCTTGGCTTCCATTTACTGTTCACGTACGCCTCTTATTACGTACGGGCCCAAATTATCGTTGTGTCTTTTTAGAGTGCCTCAAAAGGTTGAAAAAAATTACCCCAAATTTACCACGCCTGGAATGATTAAAAATAACTTTTCTAACAAAAGAAATACTGATTGCTGTATTTACACCCAATTTTTTTATAAAAATAGCAAAATTGTCCCCTTATAGGTTGTTTGTGATTTAAAATTTATTTATTTTTAATCAAAAGGGTGTGGTTTGTTTAAGGCTTCCACCTTAAACAATTAAATTAAGGCGCACCTTCAAATCTTATCATAAATATAATTTTGGTGTAAGAAATATTTAAAATGGCTTAAGAATCTATTTACATCTCTAATTGTAAATTCTTAATCTCCAAAAATGTTTCAAATCAAGTAGATCTATAGATACTTAAAAATCTTGAAAATAGATGGTCCAGATAATGTGTTGTGAGATAAACTATTTTTAGGACTCGAAATCTTGTTTTTTTCTTATATTTATACATCCACATGTTGAGATGATCACTTAGAGGGTTTTCTAACATCAAAATAGTTATAATGGATTTTTGAGATACACCTTAATTCTACATTTTATGGTTGCACCTTTATATAAAAAATTTTCTTATCAAAATGTCTATAATTTATAAAGTACTAATATTTTATTTTTATTTTTTGTATTATTTCAAAATACCAATGAAAAGATACTTAATCATGAATTGGAATATAGCTATAAATGTGTAAAATATTAAAGGGATTGCATACAATGAGACCATTTATCTTTGATACAAGATGGTCACAATCTCTTATGGGTGTTTTGACAAATTTTATTTAAAATTTTTCAGAAAAAAGATAAGTAAGTCCAAAATTTTCCCATCTATCCTATAAGTAAGGAAATTTTTCAATAGAACTATTTACATTTTACCAAATATTTTTTTATTTAATTTCAAGAATCCCTTCAAAATACATGTGATAGGAACATTTGAAAATGCATATAAATTTCATTGAAGAATAATACATGCCATTGAAGTCGAATATGAATCCTCCATCCTCTGTCACATCAATTTAAGCATGGGGAAAGCCGTTTGATTTATTAGACGATTGAAAACTGAGCCGTTTTTGGGTTTTAGATTAATTTAATTTTAAACGAGTAACATTAAAATTAGTAATTGGAAATCGGGTGCAGTTGGCATACGAATGCATCCGTAGCTTTAGAGGTAAGGTGCGCCTTCAAATTTTATCATGATATATAATTTTGATGTAAAATGTTCTTAAGATCATCTCAAAATCTATTTTTATATCTAATTATGAATTTAAAATTTTAAAAATGGTTAAAATCAAGTAGATCGATAAACATATGAAAATCTTGAAAATGGACGGTGTAGATAATATGTTGTAAAATGCATTATTTCTGAGACTTAAAATCTTTTTATTTTTTATGGTCATACATCTCGATGTCAAGATGATCAATCAAAGGATTTTTCAACATTAAAACTACTTTTTTCAATGGATTTTTGAAGTGCATCCATAACTCTACATTATAAGATTGGAACCTTATATAAACTTTTTCTTTGGAAATCGCTCGAAAGATTTGTTTTTCATTATGAGATATATCAGTTTATTAATTCACTTATTGTCTCAATCAAAATTGAAAATTCCCCGCTTTCTATTTAGAGACCAAATCTTAAAAAAAGGGGAATCACAAAATAGTAGTAAATTGAAAATTTTGTGTTGCCGGTATGCATGACTTAAAGAAAAATAATTGTTTCAAGAAATAACTCACAAAGTAGACTAATGAATTTTACTTTTTCAAGTAATTTGACTATAAAGATTTAAAATAATGTTTCGGAAATTACCAAGACATTAATAAATTCAAAACAAAGAGGAGATATTTTGGAGCTTCGATGAGAATCAAGAAAAAGAGAATCCGTTATTTTTAACTTTATTATGAAAATACCGTCAAGTTTTTGCTATTATAAGTATACCCTTTTTTTTTCACTTCATAATATTTTTTTTAAAATAATATAACTGTTCTTTTCCGTGTTTCAAGAAGTTTCAGTTTAAAATTTTGATTTTTGAAAAACCAAATTAATTAGACTTTTGGTATTCCAATAACTAAAAATATTAAAATTTTGATTATTGAGAAGAAGATTCGTGCTAACCTGCAAACTAACACTACAAGCACTCCTCTATTTTTTTTTAAAGTTATTCTATCTTTCACGATATTTCCATAATAACATTAAAAATAATAAATTTATACGTTATTTTCTCAAAAAAATCTAAATGTAAAAAAATCGACAAAAAAAATTATTCGATGGATATAAAAATTCGTTAATATTAGAATAACTTAAATTAACAACGATCTCGAAAGAAGAAAGGAACTCAATAAAAAATTAGATTAAAAGACTAAACAATCAAAACCATAGAAAAACGCTTAGACTTCCGCGTTTCCTAAAAAAAAATAAAAAAAATAAAAAACAAATATAATATAATTGAAAATTGGTTTATGCTCATTTATTTAATTAATATATTATTGAATGGCTTTATTGCACCCACGTCAAAAAATCCCCATAATTAAAAAATAAATTTCTGTTATTTAAAGGTTTTTTTAGTGGAAAGTTAGGCCGCAATAGCATATATTCAAATACAATAATAATAAATCAATTTTGTTACTCCTTCAAGGAATAATAAAGGTCAGAATAAACAATTATTTTTAAAAGGTGGAGATTATTTTGAAAGCATAAATTTTAAATTTTATGAATAAATTTGCAGTTTCCACGAGAGTTGACGTGGTTGGGGAGCATTGGGTAAAGCTGACATGGTTCAGAAGTTCCATGCACAGTGCGTACGAGCGACCACAGAGAACAAGAAACTCAATACTCTCTCTCTCTCTCTCTCTAGAT
>NW_006500340.1:568502-584725 GCF_000471905.2 Amborella trichopoda | reverse complement strand
CTCTCTCTCTCTCTCTCTGAATGACTAAGGATTCTACTGTAACTTCTATGAATCCTCTCTCTTTCTCTCTCTTTCTCTCTCTCTCTCTCTAGGAATAAGTAAGGATTCTATTGTAACTTCTATGAATCCTCTCTCTCTCTCTCTCTAGGAATAACTAAGGATTCTACTGTAACTTCTATGAATCCTCTCTCTTTCTCTCTCTTTTGGAATAACTAAGGATTCTATTGTAACTTCTATGAATCCTCTCTCTATCTCTTGGAATGACTAAAGATGCTATGGCGAGCCTGTAACATTTATGAAATCCTCCATTTCTCTAGGAATAACATAGGATTTTTTACTGAAACTTCTATGAAAAACTCACTCTCTCTCTCTGGCTCCATTGGTCCCCATCTATGAAATCCGCAGGACTGTTCTTATGGGGTGATCGACTCTCTCTCTCTCTCTCTCTAGAATCAGCCTGGTTTATTTAGATGGCGAGATTCCCCCGCGGCAGATGTCTTTCTCTATGTGAAATCCAAGGGATTTTTATAGGGGATGATCTCTCCCTCTGAAACATATTTCCAGTTTGTTTGATAGGTTAACACCAACGTCAAATTATGAAGAGCTTTCAGACTCTAAACTTCATTCATCTTTGATGTGAATACAGAGAGGTAGTTCAAAACTAACATGGCAATCATTTTCGTGGTGAAAAAGCTGATGCATTCCAGCCTTTTACAGATTGCATTAAAACGGTTATATTTTCAGAGTTGTAACGGCCATATTTCATGAGAAATAAAAAAAGTTGGGTTTTCTTTCAAATCAAACTACAGTAAGAATAATAGCACCTCATAATGTTAAAAGATCGATGAAATCTAAAAACCCATCTTTTTTTTTTTGGGAGATATTCATATTTTAAAAGATCGATGAAATCTAAAAACCCATCGTTTATTTTTTTTTATTTTTTTTTGAGATATATTCATATTTCACTGTGAGATTTAAACAAGAAATTGAGAAAGAGAGGAGAGAATATTCAAATGAAACCACACAACATAGCATTGTATCATTGACTGATTTTCAATGTAGCAGTGATATATCATCCATCTCTGACTCTCTCTCTCTCTCTGTGAAATTCTGAATCTCTCTCTCTCTAGAGTCTAGAGATTTCAATGTACTATTGTCAAATAGGCACTGCAACTCGTGTATCTTTTGGGTCAGAAGCTGGGTTAGAGACGAGTTTTCGTGGTGTGGTTGAATGGGTAAGTATGAGATGTACATTTTCTGAGTAGGATATTTGTGGGGTCAGACCTTAGTGTTTTTCTGAGTAGGAAATTTGTGGGGTCAGACCTCTTGTCCATGATACAGGCTAGCAGCATTTTCGCTTTGCATTTTGGGTTTTCTTTTTTCCTCTCTTTATTTTTGTGTAGGTTTTTTCTTTTTTCCTCTCTTTATTTTTGTGTAGGTCCATGTAAGACATGGTGCTGCATGTATAACTCAATCCATCCTCTTTCTCTCTATCTCTCATAGAAGGTCCATAGTCCATGTAAGACCTGGTGCTGCAAGTATAACTCGAGCCATCCTCTCTCTATCTCTCATAGACACGCAATGTCTACATTGCCCTTCAATCTTTCCTCTCTCCCATCTTTCCTAAAATTTGAGCGCACGCAAAATTTGAGCGCTTACTTGGCATTTATTCATCAATCAAAGATAAGAAGATTGTGCATCTAGGAGCAAAATCGACCAAGAAATATGAGATTCAGACGATAATGATTAGCAAAATCGACCATGAAATATGAGCTTCAGACGATAATGATTCAAAACAAGCATCAGATTAATAGTCGATTATCATTCCTATGGATTTTACAGATTGACCATCATTTTCCATTTTCATGGAACACTCGTAAAAATTGTCCAGTGTGAGGCTGATGGATTATTCAGGACAAAAAAAACATTTGCAAAAAGAACATCAGAAGCCTTGAAACATTTTCGAATCTGGCTCCTCCATGCCCGGGAAGATTACATACAAAAAATCTCAAAACAAAAACTCACAGTTCCCGCTTATGGGGTCATATTGCATCAATTGTCCTGATCAAAGCTCATAATCTCCATAATCAGTCAGCATCCAATTTGTTGTAAACTCCATGATGACCCCAATTCAAGAAACAGAATGAACTCCTTGATGGTCCTAATTCATTATGCAAAGCTCAGGGACACCATCCAGTCTTACCATGACAGAATTCCAAAATACATTGAAGTGCACCAAATATGGAGTGAGAAAAATGTTCAGGACACAAATTCGAGGTCAAGTTATCGCAAGCCCCGAGCATAATGAACACCAGGGTTCATGTGATCTTTTGAGACTAAAGGCAAGCCAAAAGAACTCTGCCTAAGAAAGCTTCTTGGTACTTCCAAATTACCTCCGCGCTTTGTGGGATTCGAAGAATGGGAAGTGATATCTGATGCTGGATCCCTATACGTAAAACCATTTTGGTGAGTGAAACCAGAGGACTTTCCTAGCCTAAGGCAGGAACTGGGCTTGGGTTTCCCACTGAATCCTGAATTGTCCATGAACACCATTCTTGAACCAGCATTGGGTTCAGGAGAATCATCAATAACAATTACTTCTCTCATAGAACCAGGCTTCTCAATTGGTTGCTTTGCTAGGGTTTTCCCATAATATGGTGTTCCTCTTGATCCAGCATGCAAATTAACCCCTGAAAAATCTCTTGCATGAAGGCAACTTTGGTTGTTATATTGGGCTTGATTTAAGCTAGAATCACTGGGTTTCCTGAGAGATTTGGGCAAACCGGCTTGTGGTTTAGAAAGAGAATCACAAAAGTAAGGAGCAATGAGAGGGGGAGGATCGGGAACCTGGTGGTTGAGTGCGTAAGGGTCAGTTGAGCCACCATTTGATAACCCTAAAAGCCTCAAATACTTCACGTCGGAACTCTCATTTGAAGCACTCTGAGCTTCATTTGGTACCGTAAGAGTCTTACCCATCAATCTCAGAATAGAGTTAGGGTTAGTGTTTGGCTGAGCATGAGGCTGAACTGGGCCATTGGAGGAAGAAGAAGATGCCAACTCATTATCACACATTGGATGCCTTGAAATTGTATTGGAAAGCATCTCTTTCCCTTTCATAGAGAACAAACCCGAATCCATATCCACATCAGGAACCACAAATTCGGCTTGAGTTGAAGCTCTATGATCGCTCAATGATTGATGGTTATGTGGCCCAAAATTCGAATTATGTTCCATGCTTTTCCCCCCAATCCAATGACTCCTTGGACCACAACAGGGAGGAATGGTCTTGGTGCTTTCTTTGGCCAAATTGCTCATTTTATTCATTTCTTCAGAAGAAGCAAAACTGGTTCTTTCATAACCATTAGAGCGACACCAAGGCCCAGAGAATTGTGGATTTCTACAAATTGAAGGTGTGTCTCGAGAAACAGTTTCTTCAGGCCACGGGCGATCATCAAGTTCCCGTTCTGTATTCTGGAGGGAGACAGCAGATACTGAAAAGAGAGAAGACCTTGTAGCACCACCATTGTATCCATTATCATGACCTTGATCAAAATATAATGGAGCCACCAAGTTGTGAACTTTAAATGAGGATGACGATGAACCCTCATGAATCCTTTTCTCAATTGTTATGTCTTTTGGTGGAGATGAACCCTCTTGAACCCCTTTCTCGAATGATATGTCCCCCGAGGTTGGTGAACTCAACCCTGGTTTTTGACTAGAACAGGGAATTGTTCCTGATCCTACATCGGGTGAGCCTTGTAAACTTGAACCTGGTTCATGAAGAGGAGAGAGAATTGCACCTGAGCCCATTTGAAGCGAGGAGTATCTCTCAAAATGAGCATCGGCATTTTCGACACATGCCCTTTGAGTGCCTGGGCTCACAATCCCATCGCTATATTTATCAGAACAATAAGCTCCTTGATCTTTATAGAATCTCAAAACACTTGATTCAGTTTGAAGATTCATCCCACAAAAAATCTCAGGTTGCGCATGGCTCAAGGGCAATAAGGGATTCAGATGCGAGAGTCGCTTAGGCACAAACTTCTCATGCAATTTCACTGTATGGATTCCATTGGAGTTTTCAGTGACGGATTTCTGAGAATCCCCACAATGCAAGTTATTGGTAAATTCTTCTACACTGTGACCTCCACAAGAACGAATGCTATGGGGCTCAGAGCTCTGGCATTTATCTCCAGATTCAACTTGCTCAACAATCGAGGATTCATGGCTTTCTGACAAGTTTTGGTAGTGAGGGTCTCTTGACCCATGAATCGATCCATTCATGAGATCCACAGGTTTAGTCCATGAGACATTTTGTGAGTCATCTCGTTCATCAGTTACCCTTCTCTCACGATGGCTTATTGAAATGGATGCTGATATATCTCTGGTTGATGAATATTTCTTTGCTTTATTGATACTATCCATCCTGCTTACCTGCTTCTGAGACTTACGAGGGGTGAAAGCCTGATCCAAACAATGCCTCTTTGATTTCTTAGGAATATCAAGTTCTTTTAACAATATTTTCTTTCTAAAAGTTTGGGCCTTTTTGGCTTCAGATGGGAAGCAAAGCCTCTCAGAAAGCTTAGGGGAGGCTTTAACACTATCATCTTTCCGTTCAGTGTGGAACTGAATTTCCACTCTCTTACTTCTCGGAGAAGCAGCATAGTTTCCCGATGCCTTAGCCAGCTGCATCATGCAACCATTTGCGCGTGAAGTGTTGGCTTCAGCAGAAGGATCACCCTTGATCAATTCGGTTGGCTTTGAATAGTGCAAGTTCACTCGCCCACTCTTGTTATTGCAATGCTTTGAGATATTTGATCTTTTGGAGCGAACCCATTTTCTTAAAGTCTCAGACTTGGGAGCTCTTACTTGGTTCAAACCATCTTCCAATGAACGAGACTTTGTCTCTCCCTCGTCATGGTCTACACGACATTTTACTTCCTTTGATCCAAGAATCTAGCAATTTCACAGAAACAAATCATGGTAACAATTTAGTAGGCTAAAAGATTTAAGAAACAAGAAATATTGATCTAAACTTAAGCAATTATTTCGGGAAAGGTCCAGTGTAAGATATACCATCTTCACAGCTGGGCCATCTAAATGGACATTACACAATATGTGGTGGAGCAGCCAAATGATGAATGGTGGAGAACCATATGAGACAGTCAAAAGAACTAATTAATCAAAGAGGAGATTTTGACAGGACTAAAAACGAGGGCATATTTCAATACCAACAGGAAAACAGACATTGCATTCGTGCTATAATGTTAAGATTTGAAATGTTCAAGTATATAGAAAAGAAAGAATAAAGGTACACAAATGAAGCAGACCATGCATTGCCTTTCATGTTTAACATGTAGTTTCTTAACAGTAAATGCATATTTGGTAGAAGGATCCGAAACAATAGAATACCCAATGAAAAATGCAAAACAGACCAAAAGAGAATAGGGACTTGCCATGTACATAAAAAATAGGGCCATTGTACTGACTATTTTTGGTAGCGCAGAATGTGTAACAAAGGTTCATGGTAGGATGCAGAAAACAATGATTCAATACATAACTGGTCTGATACAAACTACACATGCCAGTTTACGTGATGAAATTTGGATAGAAAAAATAATAATGATGATGACTTATCAACTAGAAATGGCACACACTAGATGGTTAAAAAGAATTGAACACAAGAAAATACAAAAAAAAACTACAACAATTATAACTTTAAACAAAAAAAAAAATCTGAAAATAAAGAATCTCATAGCACTGAATTCATTTATAGGCAAAGTATCCGCTATATGGAGCGAAAAGCCACTTTGGTAGACAGTATTGACCGAGAGAGCACTTTGATTCCTATTAGAAGTCTTCACACCTTGATTAAAAATCTAGGGCAATCCATGGCCTTCTACTTATCTCAAAAATTAAAAAAAGGTTCTTCTGAGGCAGAAGAGAATTTTTGAACCTTTTTAGAAAATCATAGATGATGATGCTACCACTTCCAACAATAAGGAGCAATTTCGTTACTAATGCATGGAGTGCAAAGTCATGAACTGTGCTACACAAGAAAACTAAAAGGCCATCACTTCAAGCTAATTAGGAGGAAGGATTTCGGGCATATCCAGAAATTGGAGTATTGAATCTATTCCTCCAATCATTCAGAATTATATAGGGGAGGCAAGTATGGATCAAAACGATTTCCATGCCCAACAAAACCTTGGGTAATCAAACCATAAAATCTCACCTTCCTTCTTGGGAAACAGATCCAGACAGCAAAATCTGGTCTGAAACTGCCTTGTCAACCTATGTTTTCCTAAGAACCAAGTGCCATATAACTGTAAAGAAACCAGAATTCCTCTATCAAATAATAAAGCAATTAAGTGGCTTTCTATGTACGGAAACTGTTACCCAAGCCCCAGTATTCTGTTGGCTCCCCTTGCTCATGGCCTCATGCTATTTGACCATTTGATGTCATAATGAATGCTTTATGAAATCTATTAGGAGCAATTTAAGCTCTATTCAGATTCATTACTTTTGGAATACACTTCGTATTAGCCATGAAGACCGACCTATATCAATCACTTACAAAATATTTATAAGCAATAAACCTGAAAGTCACATTATAGAGGGATGACAAAATGTGATATGACCTAGCAAAAAATGGAGACCGACACCATCCTTCATGAATGCAGGATTTAGGGTCTCAATAAACTATTGAAGCGAAAAGTGCTGAGAATGAAGAAGGAGAAAAGCAGAAAACATACTAAGCATTTAAAAACTAGAAATTCCAATAAAAATAATGAAGAAGTAAAAAAATAGACACGAATCAAATTCATGGTAACTGAAAGCATCAAGAAAATTGCATCAATATAAAAAATTAACAAAGTCAAATTAGAAGCTCCATTTTTCCTAGTAAGTCATTACGAGCACTTTGTTACTACATTAGACGTTAATAGTTGGAGAACAAGCCATTGAAGCTCTGATGTCTAGCTGGTCCCTGAAGGATCTAGAAACACATTATGAGTCACTAAAGTTGTCCATTTACCATTTTGAACTTAGGAAAGTCAGACATTCTACAATTCGCATAGAATGAAATATTAGTTTCTCAAGTACATCAGAAATACCTAAAAATATGTTGGAAGTGAGTGTGTACTTTTAAACTTAGGAGAATCAGACATTCTACGATTCGCATAGAATGTACATCAGAAATACCTGAAAATATGTTGAAGTGAGAGTGTACTTTTAAAAAATTGAGATAATGGATAAAAAAGATAATCTTAAGAATTGAGATAATGGACAACCACTACGTCATTGATCAGAACAATTGGGGTACACCAAAAGTGGTCCTATAGTTTGATGAATGAGAAGTCTAGGAGGGTATTTTCCTTTTCGTGATATATGATAAAGTTCAGCAGGTTATCAAGAAATTTTTAAGTGAGAACTGAGCCCTTCTACAAGAGGTATTGCCAAGGGAAGCACTGTGCACCATTTGGGTTTTTATCAGTTGAAAGAAAATGAATCTTGTGTATCTTTAGTCACTTACTGTAGATAGCACTTCTTTTTTCTGTTCTTTTTACTGTTCTTTGTCTTTTTCTTTTCTTGATACTCTAGGTAGCAGTTTCCCCAGTTTTGTTTTAATAATACACTTAAAAAATTTAAACACACATATATAGAGCATGTAATATATACCTCGCCTTCAAGTGATTTGAAAGAGCTAAGTTTCTTGCACTGGGGCTTCAATTTCAAATGCTTTGAGTTGCCTGGTGCAAAGCGCCTCTTTTTACCTATCAAAGAGGAAATGGATCCATTATGGCCACCAGTTTGCTTCTTTAGCTCCATTTCGTCTTTCAAACCCAAGTCTCCATTGAACTTTGACAGGATCCTAAGCTTTATGCCATTTGAATCGACATAAACTTCCTTCGAACAACTGTCTTTAACATGGTTGATCTCATTAGATGGCCTTTCATTGCTGGCTTCTCGACAATCCTGACCACTCAATGGCACCAAACTCGGGTCTGTGGCCCAGTTAGAACCATTCCTCCTATCTAGATCTTCAAGAGTGCAGTGCTGAGCAGTGACATATATATCCACCATCAATCTTTTCTTCCTCGGTTTCACCTTATATTTCGGAAGCTTCTGCTCCAAATTATTTGTGATTGATTCCACAGCAAGGCACTGGTCCATATGGGCATTCAAAGTTGTGTTGGAAGTGGATGTGAAGGTCTTGCAAACAGGGCAAACTTTTGAGGCCATTGGATCAGATACAGTGCTTAAATTTGATATTAAGTCCTCAGTGCAGCTAATCTCAGGCTTGTTTTCTAGAATTTGCTCCTTGTTAGAACTTGAACTAGTCTTATTCTCTGTCTGCTCACCCAATTCAGCTTTTGAAAATGACTGTGGTTGCCGAACTTCAACTATTGAAGGCTCATCGACTCTAGTTGACTCATTTGCTAAATGTAGGTCGAACTCCTTGCCTTTCAAGTTCCTCTCGAGGACTTGATCATCACTGGTTATTGTTGATCGAATCTCTTCCTCACTTGGAGATGCAAGATATGAATCCTTAATCTCTTTACCCGCTAAAGATGGTTCATCTATTTGAAGAGAAGATGTAGATTTAGAATTGACTAGCTCCCCATTAGTGTGATCAACATCTTTACTCCCAAAATCATCAAAAATCACAGCCTTGCGAAAAGAGGGATCCCTAACTATATCAGGAGATTCAAATGGTGGCAGCAGATTTCTGACACCATGCTTCACACATAGTTGCAAATATTGTGGAGAGAATGGCCAATTAGTTCCAATATCTCTATTCCTTGCTGCTAGAACATACTCTCTGCAAAAAAGAAACTCAATTTTCATTTCAATACTTCCAAATTTTAAACAGATCAACACTATGCAACATGAAATGAACATCATTATCTAAAAAATTTAAAGAATCCACACTACCCAACATGAAATCATCATATCCCTGGACTGGTAAAAACTATATGTCGAATTAGTTCTCTTTGGAAATACTACAATCTTATAGTGGGCGCTAAAGAAGCAATCTGGAGAGCAAGAGTTAGGAAAGTCTAATCACTGGAGCATGAAATAATAAGAGCATAATTGAAAGAAACAAGACGGCCTCATAAAGTTAGCAGATGGTACATCCAGATTCTCTGCCTGGCCATATGACCGAAGACTGATTATGCAAAACCCATCTCAAATTTTGAAAAAAATAGGATGAAAAAAGTGAGAGCACACAGTAATAAAGGAGGAGGGGTTCTACTTATCAAACTCATCTGCTTGCAAATATGGTCCAAAAAGAGCAAGCTCCAAAAATAGACTGATAATGCTTTGATGGGTACCCCCAATAAAGGAGTGAAATGAGAAACAAAGAAAAAGAAGGGAAACAAGGAGAAGGAAATAGTAACCTTATGGAGAAGTGAGGTTGTTCTAAACCATGGAGTTTAGACCCATCCAGATCTGAGGCCTGCAAGGCAAATTTTTCAGAAGCCCTATCATTATTTCCCCTTTTTGAAACTTCTGAGGAGCATGAGGGATCTGGAGGGTTTTGAACTGATAACATCTGAACATCAAACTTCTGTCTCTCCTCCTCTCTCCCCTTCTCCTCTCCTCTTTCTATACTCCTCCAACTTTCTCTTCCTTAACTCCACTTTCTCTCTCTTCCCCTCTCTCACTATCTCTCAACATACGAATCAGCACTTAAACAGCCATCAACAGGTACTGTAACTTCTTCTTCCCATCATCGCAGACAAGAAAGATCGGGAAAAACGCAATATAGAAAAATAGAAAAGAGAGAGGAAAGATAAAAGAAAATAAAGAAAATGAGGAAAAGAAAACCCTTCAACCAACCACTCCTCCTGAACTTGATACATGCCCTGGTGATGTTATCAGAGGAGCATCAGTGCCTGTACAGATGAAACCATCATCAGTGACTCGAGAGAGCACCCAAAAGGCCAAAACTCAAGAAAATAAGCCAAGGAAAACAAGTCGGGTGCTCTCCAAAACGTCATTTTATGTGGGAATCATCAACCATCTGAGAAAATAGAAGAAACCCAAATCGAATTTGGAGGTAAAAGCTTGAAATCTCAAGAACGAACAACCAAAACCAGCACAGATCAGTCTAGAAGAAGCTTCTTGAGCGTTATTTTATGTGGACAAAACCATAGCCATAAGATAAAAAAGATAAAAAGAAGCTACAGTGATACTGTAAATCACTGGAAATCAAGTAAAAGCCATCTCAGGCCTCGAGTTTCCTGATTAATGGACTTGTACAAAAAGGAATCCTCTGGAGGCTCAAACTGGGATTGATGACTTCACCATCCATAGTAAATATTGAAAACCCATCTAGGGTAAAACCCAAGAACAATAACCCAGAAATAATACTGGGAAATGGAGATTTTTCAAGAAGGATAGAAAGAAGACAAGAGATTTACCCATAAAAGAAGTTAGAAAGAGAGAGAGAGGAAAGACCACAAAGAACGATGCATCAGAATCCCATATATCATAAATAGAGATAGATGGAGAGAGGAAAGACCACAAAGAACAATGCATCAGAATCCCATATATCACTAATAGAGATAGATAAAGAGAGAGAAACCCAAGACAAGGGTTGAAACCACAGAAGAAGAAGAAGAAGAATACGAAAAATCCAGTAACAAGGACTTGCAGAAAAAGCATGCAAAAAAATGGTGTTAAAACCCGCTTCAGAAAGAGGCATGGAATGAAAACACCCAAACCTGGTCACGTTCAAGGATTTCTCTCCATATTCTAAACACTCTTCAGAAAGAGCAAGACACAACGTACTGGTGAATTGAGCAGGCATAAAAACAAGAGAGAGAAAGATAGAGAGAGAGGAGTGGTGTGCGTTATGGAGCACCTACAAAGGGGAGAACAGCGCCATCCACTAAGGCAGGGGGCATCAGGTTCTCCACCCAAAAGCACTGAAAAGCTTCGAGGAAAAATACCTGGTTATACCCACAAACCAACTTAAGGCCAGGGATGGATAGAGAGAGAGAGAGAGATAGATAGATAGAGACTACTAGAGACTGAGCGAATGAAAACTAGAGAGAGAAAGGGTAAAGAAAGGAGAGAGAGAGGGTGTAAAAACTAAAAAGAGAGAGAGTCGAGAGCGAGTAAAGAGACGGAGAAGCTAGAGAGAGAAAGCAGAGATAGAGAGTAAAAGACGGAGGGGAAGGAGAGAGGAGAGAGAGTAGGGAGAGAGGAGAGAGAGTAGGGAGAGAGGGAGAGAGGAGAGAGAGGAGGGAGAGAGGAGAGAGTAGGAGAGAGGAGAGAGAGGAGAGAGAGGAGAGAGGAGAGAGAGAGAGAGAGAGAGAGAGAGAGAGAGAGAGAGAGAGAGAGAGAGAGAGAGAGAGAGAGAGGAGAGAGAGAGAGGAGAGAGGAGAGTAGAGAGAGAGAAAGAAGCTTTACGGGACGCTGTCCTTTCCCATACCTACTCTATAAGCTTTTTGCAGATATATACGTATAAAAATTAATTTATTTTCAATAAAATTGTCGAAAATAGCCCTACCTATGGTGATAATATCGAAAGAATCCTCCTCTTTCCGCGTATTTGCGGATGAGTACACTATTTTAATATTGACTTAAATGCCCCTTATCACGGAATCCGTGATTCCTTCGCACGAGTGAGAAAGTGAAGTCCCGCACGTGACAAGTCTCCACGTAAAGTAGGGCGGTTGCCGCTTGAGAGTGGGACCCAACCATGATATTTCTTCCCCTTGTTTGAATGGACGGCGATAATCGAGCGTGCTCACACATGTTAAGGATCTCACTGATGAGTATTAAGTGACCTGCCAAATGGATCTCTCGCTCTACATCATGAATTGGATTATTGTTTCATGCGGGCTGGACGCCATCGCTACAATATGCGGTCCAAAGCCATAAAGCATCCTCCCTCCATCTTAAAGGCACATGCAAATAGGTGGTCCATCTAAAAACAAGTGTAACTAATTATTCAAATATTTTTTTAATATAATTATTATTTTTTATTTTTATCTTTTTTTATATTCATAATCTCCATTTTAAAGATTATATATCATCTAAAAATTAGGACCAAATTATATTTAAAAAATACATTATTTGCCAAGCCTGCATTTCTACAATATGCGGGCTGGCCCCATAGAAACCATGTCCTCATGAATTTCTTACCACTTTGAAGCCCTAAACAATCAAAATAAGTTGTACCCGGCATCCTAGTCACTACATTGTGGTTTCCATTCCTACCACAAACATCACCCCACTAACACCATCAAAAGCCAACTCCTAATCTACTTGAAAAAAACAGATAGGAGCTTGTTTTCTCCATTGAATTACAGAAAAAAAAAAGAACAAGGTGTGCCTTCAAATAGTGCTGAAATATGTTATTTTAGTATCAGAAATATTTATGATGATTTGAAAGTATCTTTATCTCTAATTATAAAATTGAAAATAATGTAGATTGAGCAGATCTATGAAGATTTGATAAACTTGAAATTTGACAGTCTAGATAATATATTACAAGATACACTATTTCGAAGACCTTGAAATCTATTTTTTTCTCATGTCCATAAATCGTGAGGTTGAGATGGTCGAATTGATGGTTTTTAGACATTGAAATGACCTCTTTAAGACGCGCCTTAATTTGATTGTTTCGCCCTACAATAAACTTTCCTATATAAGTAATAGTATGATTATAGAAATTTCAATCTTATAATTCCACACCTTATTGACCATTCTCTTAAAAAACTCTTTATTTTATCACGATAAAGTCCTTATGTGTTTTTTGGGTTTGTCAAAGGATAAGTTAGTGGGGATTTGGCCCTTACCTCTAGGTGAGCGTGGAGTATGTGATTTCATCATAAGACTCGGTTGTACTACCGTCAAGGTCCCATTTTATCACGATAAAATCTATTATCGATAATAACTGCGATAATATCTCAGTGAAATGAATTTAAGGCCTCTCACTATTATCAATATTTTACGATAAAAATAACTGATACATAATTGAAATCAAATTTAGAAATTTTCATTTGAAAATATACGCGTGATTACCTTTAAATAGCTCTAAAAACACAATAAGGCCATTGAGGGGTACTTTTTTTTTTTTTTTTGTGTTTTGATAAGTCAATGGAGGAAAAAGCCACCTACTTGTTTTCATTGACAATAATGGAGAAAATAAATATCGTATCTTTACAACCCTATAATAAGCCAGTTGTGCCAAATCATGAACCACATATTTGAAAGTTAAAGCAATTAAGCTGGATGATGAAATTTGATATTTTAATTTAATATAAATTATAAATTAATTTCAACTCAGTCACTTGCAAAAATTTGCCCAAATAAAAAGAGAAAACACAGAAATATTCAAATAAACTACCCACCAATATTATCCCCGATAACTAAGTTGGATCGTGATTTCATGTATTTTGATATGCATTACAAATTATTTTCGATTTTGTCATTTGTATTTAATGCAATTATGTTTTCAAATGTGCAATTTGAGTACATGTTTATTTAATACCAATAAAAGTTTATTTTATATTAGATAATTTATTAATATAAGGAAACTGGTTTGATAGGGTTGCAGCCCTATCAAAATAAGTAAAGCCTCACCTTAAAATTCATTAGAAATTGCAATTCAAGTATTAGAAAAGTTTCACATCTATCATCTCAGCTTTAACGTTACGGTAGTGAAAAAAATTAGGATTATAAACTCTAAAAATAGTGTACAGTATAACAAATTATCTAGATTGCTCATTTCGCCCTAAAAACAAATGTTCTCCACAAGATTTGTACCATTTTTCAAGCTTCAAATTTTATTTGCAATATTAAAAATTGATCTTAGAGCCATGATGGAGATTTCTGTTGCTAAATTTGCTACTTTATTTTGTTTTCATAAAACCTAGGTCTTACATAAACTTTATCCTTAATGGAATATATTAAAGATATGGTAATTATCTAAAAAGTTCATTAGAAATTGCAATTCAAGTATTGGAAATTTTTCACATCGATCATCTCGGCTTTAACGTTATGGTAGTGAAAAAAATTAAGATTTCAAGCTCTAAAAATAGTGTATACTATAACAAATTATCTAGACGGCTCATTTTGCCCTAAAAACAAGTGTTCACATATCCATAAGATTTGTACCATTTTTGAAGCTTTAAATTTTATTTGCAGTATAAAAAATTGATCTTAGAGCCATGATGGAGATCTCCGTTGCTAAATTTGCTATTTTATTTTGTTTTCATAAAACCTAGGTCTTACATAAACTTTATCCTTAATATAATAGATTAAAGATATGGTAATTATCTAAAAAGTTCTCAGTTAAAAAGACGAGGGTGAAAATATTCAAAATAAACTACCCCCAAAAAGATAAAAATATCACTGAGGCCATAAAGAGCATATAACAGCTCATTCTTTTTCTGGTCGTTTGTGATTAGCTAAAAATAGCTTTAAAAACCCAATAAGGCAATTGGGAGCAATTTCCAATGAATTGACAATGGATATGTAAACTAAAGCTATTAAGTTGGATGGTGATTTTTCAATTTTAAATTTTGACGCGCATTACAAATTATTTTCGACTTTGTCATTTGTAAAATATTTAATTTAATTATGTTTTTAATTGTTCAAAAATATTAATACATATTTGTTAGTGTCAATAAAGTTTATTCTACATCAGGAATAACTCGGTATCTACATAATGACGTATTGTGGTGTACATTATTTTACACATGACATAGCTTTGTAACTAGATATAAGGTAGAACTTTAATATAAGTTTACAAGTTTACGAATAATATGAATGGAAATGAGGAATTAGTTAGATTTATGGACAAGAAGTAACTAAAATATATTATTTTCAATATCATGTGTCGATAATATATGAAAATAGAGAGATTGAGGAAGATGTCATCATAAAATTAGAAATAGGTAGACAAAATGGATATGTATTTCTAGAGTCTTGTGTGACCACGTACTAACGAAACTGCAGGGGAAGTTTTATAGGATGATCGTAAGACCAGTCATACTCTATATGACAGAATATTGGGTGGTCAAGAAATTAACATATTTATAAAATGAATGTAGCTCATATGAAGATGTTGAGATGGATGAATGACAAGATAAGAAAAGATAGAATTCAGAATGAACACATTAAAGGGAGCTTAAGGTTGATTCCAATAGGCAATAAGATGAGCGAAAGTAGATTTAAGAAGCCTGGTCATGTGCAGCTTCAACTTAAAATAACACCAATTGAGATAGATGATTTGGATCAAGTGGAAGAATTTAAAAGGGCACGTTGAAGGCTTGAAAGGGTATGGGTAGAAGTAGTGACAAGATATATGGTGATTTCTGGTCTGACGACCCTTAATAAAGCAAAATGACATAATAAGATTTATGCACCCGATACTAAATAATTGAGATAAAGTTCAAATGATGATGATAATCAAACAGTACATTAATATAATATATTAAAATTTAGTAATCATTTGAAAACTTCTATTATTAAAAAGACGGACCTAAAAATATTCAAATAAACTACCCCCGATGTTAAGAAGTGTCACATAACTAGCATGTAAAAGTACCATCTAAACCTTTTATCGAGGTATTTTTTTCCGTTAATTCGTGATTACCTAAAAATAATTCAAAAGACTCAGTGGAGCAATTAACCAATGAAAGATAAGTTGGATGCTGATTTTCAATATTCTAATTTTGATATGCATCACAAATTATTTGCCACTTTATCATTTGTAAAATATGTAATGAATTATGTTTACAATTGAAGTAGGTGCACCTAAAAATCCCTCTAGAAGATAGTGGTTTGATGTTGGAAAACCCTCCAATTGATCACCTCATCTTGTATATTGACGGATATGAAAACTAAATAAATTTCAAATCCTAAAAATAGTGTATCTTGTAAAAGTTATTTGGACCGTCCATTTTTAAGATTGCAAGTGTTAATGATTCTACTAGATTTGTATCATTTTTTGAATTTGAACGTTTATAATTATGAGTGAAAATAGATTTTCAAGTCATCTTCATGTTTTTAACACCGGAGCTATATCTTTAGGCAAAATTTACAGATGCACCTTACTGCTACAACATAAGGAGGGTGCCTTATTTCAACTTCGAGTGTGTGTGTGTGCGTGTGTGTGTTATAGGGTATGCATCTCCACACCCAGTTACCATATCGTGGTTTCCATTCCTACTGCTAACACCCCCAATTAACACTTT
>NW_006500340.1:507564-556935 GCF_000471905.2 Amborella trichopoda | reverse complement strand
CTTTTAATTTTTTTTCTTTATCTCTATTTTTTATCCTTATCTTAAAAAAATGTTGTATTATTATAAACGACGACATGCGGGATTCAAACTCAAGACACCCGCCGAAGATTCAAGGTTATCAACCAACACTACCACATCGCCTAATGTGATTCATTAGATTCTATAATATAATACATATTCAATCATCTTGTTTGAATGATTTTTTGTGGGAATTATCCCACATCAAAGGATGAGTGACCCTTTGCTCTCTATAAAATGATGTGTACTAGTCAATCTGCTGCGCTTGTAGAAAAGCAAAGGGGGCATACGAGTGAGGTGAATTGCCACGTGCGGAGGAATTTTAAGTGCCACGTGTTGCTCTCGTGAGGCCGCCACTTGTAAACCCAAAAATTTTCGGTGAGACTCACGATTTACTATTGGAAATCGCCAGAAATCGGCCATTTCTCTTTAGACACGGGCAATTCCTGATTTTTTCATGGAACTGGCTCGGTAGCCAACGATTCCCGAGTCGAACCGGACGAGTCCGGCTTGACTCGTTGAGTTTTCAAACTCTGTTCTTTACTGTAGGTGTATCGATGAGAACCGGTGATTTTGCCAACGCGTTTAGTATGGAGAATCGGTGACGGGTTTTGTATGATACATACCGATTCCCCCGCTGATTTTGCCAATGTGTTCATATGGTACATACCGATTTACTGTAGCGTGTATCACTGAGAACCGGTGATTTTGCCAACGTGTTTCATATGTATGGTACATACCGAATTACTGTAGTGTGTATCACTGAGAACCGGTGTAGCATGTATCACTGGTTCTTTACTGTAGGTTATCGCTAAGAACCGGTGATTTTGCCAACGTGTTTCACACGGCGAACCGGTGACGCGTTTCGTATGATACATGCCGATTCACCCGGTGATTTTGCCAACGCGTTTCGTATGGTAAATACCGATTCACTGTAGCATGTATCACTGAGAACCAGCGACCGATTCATTGTAGCATGTATCACTAAGCCGGTGATTTTGCCAACGCGTTTTGTATGGAGAACCCGTGATTTTGCCAACGTGTTTCGTATGGTACATACCGATTCACCCGGTGATTTTGCCAACGCATTTCGTATGGTACATACCGATTCACTGTAGCATGTATCACTGAGAACCGGCGATTGATTCACTGTAGCATGTATCACTTAGAACCAACGATTTTGCCGAATACGCTATAGAACACCGTATACGCTATAGAACCAGCGAAATACGGTGTCAGTGTGCAATGCGTGGCGTGCAAAAGGGGTTGTACGGTGTCAATGTGCAATGTGTGGCGTGCAAAGGTGTCAGTGTGCAACGCATTTTGTATGGTACATACCGATTCACTGTAGCGTGTATCGTTGAGAACCGGCGATTTTGCCAATGCGTTTCGTATGGTATATATCGATTCACTATAGCGTGTATCACAATTTTGTCCGATTCACTATAGCGTTTCGTTGAGAACTGACGATTTTTCTCTTGATACGTCCGATTTCCGATATTGCTTATGAATCGGCATGGGTGGCTCTGATTCATGTGTCGATCCGGGTGATTCCATACGCCCGATTTTCGATAATACGTAGGAATCGGCATGGGGTGGCCCTGATTCCTGTGTCGATCCGGATGATTCCGATCCGACTCGACGACTTTTAAAGCACTGGTTAGAACAATTAATAGTCTTGTTGCATTATAACAAGGTATAAGGAATTTACAATCGTTATTGACTGGTCAGGAAACTCAAGATGTGAACTATTTAGCGTGGCCTTTAATTTTTTATGTAATTTTAAAATATTCATAAAACCATAGACCAAGCATAATTGTGAGTTAAAAAATTTAAAGTAGCTTATATTTTCTTTGTATTATAATAAAGTACAAGAAAGCGCCACAATCATTATAGATTTTTTTGGTGTGAAATCAGCCTGTTAGAAGTGTGTCATCGACTAAGCACAAAGTTTAAACTATAATTTCTTGAACCATGTGATGCACGTAAAAATATTAGATATTTCATCGGATGATTAAGAGTGATTTTTTCACCTACTTTCCCAAAAAAAATTAGTGGCATTGTACAATACAATCCAAATGTAAAGAAGAGAGCACTGTGAGTCATGGATGCAATTTCACATGTCCACCCCATGAAGCACCTAACAGTCATCCTATAGATGAATGTAAAATGTGGTGGTTACACCAAACCCCACAAATCAACAGTCTAAAAATCGACATCAAAAAAATATTATCTTTTATTTTAAAATTTAAATTTTTATACGCAAGTTCATCACAGCATAGATTGTCAACCCCTAAAAATTTTAGATTTAAAATCCATCTCATATAAATAGATGAGTCGGTTGACACATAAAACCATATCCTCATGTAAATGCATGAAATAAGTATGTTACAAATTTTCCTAAATTCTCACAAACTCATGTAAATTGCCTCTGAATATATGCTGAAAGCGAACCTTGAATCCTACGAGCACATAGAAGATCCCCTTCAAAGTTTCTTTGAACTCTAATGGGGGAATCCAATTGCTGGACTTAGGTCTTTTGAAGAGGTGCAGATCCTTGAAGTTGGTCTGAAACTACGCTTTGGGCACCTCCTTATATTTCTTCACAACATGTGCCTAAGAGATGATCGAGTTGAAAATGGCATCTTTCAATTGATCCATATCATGGCTTATGCCTTCAAAGATCCTATTATTTTTTTCTCGCAATATCTTGTTTACCATTAGAATTACAACTTTTAAAATTTTATTACACTCAGATACCTCAATTAAAGTTCCTTAAAAAATATATCGAAATTGTTTGCCCTGAATTTGAGTTATTTGGTGGCACTTAAGTGGCTCGAGCCAAATGATTATAATACTACTGTTTATGTATGATTGGGAAAACAATCCAAGGGCTTACAATGAAAATAAAAAAACTAAGTTTCATGTTGCTAACCAAGAAAAATCAGGGGCAAAATGCCATTTTGGCATCATTATTCTACAACGCAAATGAAAATACCAAAATGCCCTTTAGATTATTAGGGTTTCCCAACCCAAAATACAGGCAATTTGATATTATTTTAAGAAATTTTTCTAAGAGGTATCAGATTTTTATAAAAATTAAGAGTTAAAACTGTAAATAAAATCATTCGGCCATATTACCCTATTAATAATTTGGCAAGGTAATTTGATAATTTAAATGGCATTTTTCCTATTTTGTAATTAGAGTTAACATCATCGAGTAAAAGAGAGTTGAATGGGACAATGGAGCATGAGTTCTAATTTCCCTCTTTTAAAATAATGAAAAAGACAGTAGGAGTGCTTGAAATTCTGTGCATAGCGATCGTTCGATTTGAGGGAAAACTCTTTTCAAGAGAGAGATTTCCATATGTAAGGTCCGACCGAGGGAAACTGATTACAAACCATAACCGATACGAACTCATTTTCCTGTATTTTACATCAGCCAGATGCAATCTGAGAAAGCCCTTTCCTATGGAGGTTTAATTTCCCCACAAACTGAACAAGAAAAAGCTGTGGATAATTGGGAACTCTCTATCTTGGAGAGAGATTTCTCACGAACCAAAACTCGTAATGACCATATAGTTCATAGGAATTACTTGGAGAGCCTTCCAACATACTTCTTTCACAAGTTCTTAACCTCCAATGAAATATAATGAGCAATGATTTCATTACCGAAGGCAACTCCGAAAACATCATTTAATATATAACTTAAGACGTAAATCATGCCTATAAGAGCTATGGAAAGTCCCACATTGCAGTTGATTTTTAGCTCAACATGGTGTGGTGTGGTGTGAGTGGTTCCCACATTGCACATTGTGATTCTCTGCAATTGCTATGTCTTTTTCTTTCATCAATAAAAGTTTATGATCTTCTCAAAAATAAATAAAAGCTTTGGAAAGTCCTTAACTAAATAAGGACAATGCTAGCTAACCTTGATGCAGCTTTTAGACATTGTTTGGAAATCCAAATTGAAAGCACATTGAATCAAAAAATGAGTGGATCTAGTTTTATAGAGTCTTGTATGTGGTCTCAATTTTGTAAAATTCTACATGCAAATTTTGCAAATAGTGAAAAAAATAAACTGCTAACCATGAATCAAATACAACAAATATTGCTAAAAGTTTTTAGCAATAACCAAGATTGTTTCAATCTAAGGGAAACTCGTTTCTAAATCTCGATTAAGATGCAGTGATACATAAAAGTTCGTATATAATGGCTTCTATGAAATAAGTTCCCTTAAAATTATACTTAGAATTACGAATATCTAATGGGTGAGTTTTTTTAATGTATCTCTATCCACACATTGTTTAGTTTAAGAAACCAATACAACAAGACCATTTACTTTTAGCATGAGGAGGTCACAATCACTTTTAACCTTCGAATTTCAAATTGGGTGGTTGTGAGCGATGTCCTCGAATAGATTCAAAGTTTAAAATGAATATTCTGATTTTTATGATATACCCCAAGCCATCCAATTCGATATCAAATAGTTATGGGTAATTGTAACCTCCTTATAAAAAAGATATCCCTTCATTTGATGTTGATTGCGGCATCTAAGTTTTTTGTATTAATACACCTAACATACTTGACTATTACGTGTAACTTTATTTTCGGTTCAGTCTCATCCATCGAATCAAAATTTATGAGAAATAAGTCTAAAAATAGATGTGAAGTATATAAAGGTCATGTGCATGGAGGAACAAAGAGATATTTTTAAAACCAACACGCCATGACATGGGTTTGGAGGACATAGGTTTTGGCATCAGTGGAGGGACTTTAAGGGAGTAAATAAAGATAGACGAGGTAAGGTGGTTAGGGCATAAAGGTCCCACAGGAAGAGAAAAACCTTGCAAGTGACAAGACTCCTTTGAATTCAAAAGATGGGCAATTACAAAAGTGGCATTTCAAGAGTTTGTCCCCATCCAAACCCTGTAAATTTATCAAATATTTACACCTCTTCAACTTAAAAAACATCCCCCTTAGTTCTTAGTAATTAAATATAATGTTTTCATGCCACTTGTTTTCATTCCCCTCTCGTGAACAAGTTCGATTACTATGCTCCTGCAGGGACATGGTGTACATTAATTCCCTCCGGCTGAAGACTTATTTGGGAGAGTTTTTTCAATCTGCAATTTCATGACTACCCAATAGTCACTAGATAATTATTCTTAAAAGAAAAAATCTTGAATCAATAGAACATGCAATAAGGAAATCCATTTTTATTGAGGTTAATATATGAGTTGGACGGCATACCCAATATTTGAGTCCAAATATTTATCCTAAACTACGCTTTGCCCAAGGAAAGAGATGTACAAAATACTCCCGCAGGACTATGATATCACTTGCGTTACAAATTAGGGTATCTCGTCATTCTTCTCGGGTTTGTGGATTCTTGAGGGTGACAATAGCGTGCTCTTGTGGGACCCATATACATTTATGCCCATAAATTGACCCCTAAAATTAAGGGAGTATTTTTTTGAGATCTATAATTTTGCAATCTATTTTTAAATTACAAGATAAATATTAAAAATATTTTTTTTTTTAAATACTCAGATTTGACAAGACCATATTTATTAAAGGGCCATGCTTTTTATTCAAATATAATTTATATTCTTACGTTTTTTTTTATAAGGTTGGTAGCTAAATTCTCGTGTTTACATCCCTAAAATTTGGTTCCTAAAAATAATAGTAAGAGTATTTACGAGGTGCAACATATACTTGCATGAGCATATAATCATCTGGATTTTTATAGAGTTGACCAATTTTCTTTTAACAATCAGTGTTTGTTCATCAGCTGCCACAATGGATGATCGACAACAGACGGCTCAGATTTATTCAGATATAACAGGCCCTCAAGCAATCAACACGAGAAGATAACCCAAGGGCAAGCTTTTTATGCTTCCTTTACAACATAAAACTTATATGCTTCCCCGTATCCAACCGTTCATTCTGAATAGAGAGCTAAGATTGCCCCAATCACAATATCACATCTCTACACTATTTTATTTTTAATTTTTTTTTATAAACCATTTTGATATCAAATTTTAATGTCCAATCCTCTATTAAACTCGCACTAAAAAAAATATATATATATTTTCAATAAAATAAAATGACCAAAATACCTTTGAAAGTTTCAAAGGGTATTTTGGTCATTATATTTTATCAAAAAGTTATTTTTAATATTGTTTATAGGTGCGTCCCAATGAGAATATGGCACATACGAAATTTCATATTCATAAAATTTGTAAAAAATAATAATAATAAAAATAAAATACTTTGAGACATCAGATCTATCAAACGGTGATTGGCTCTCTTGATCAAAATTGGACGGTTGGATGGTAGGGGAAGCATAGATCTTCTATGCTGTAGGGGAAGTATAGAAACCTTCCCCTATAAAAAAAAAAGATGCAATTTAAGGCTCAAGCTTTATGAAAGAAAGTAGAACCACACCCCAAAATATCGTAAAAAAATACTTCTGAGCATGAGAAACTCCTAAGTTTGCACTAGAATGTATTTCCATCATAGATTATCAGATTTGTAACTCAAAAATTGGCATAAATCTCACGAAGCTATTAGAAATTAAATACGGAAGGTATTTGTCATGTGTAACAATATACACTAACCTTGGGTTTTAAATATATATATATATATATTTTACATCCTGAAGTCGAGATGATCAATTTAAACGTTTTCTTAAGCTAGAACTACAATTTTCAATGAGATTTGATCCACAGCTTTGCATTGGGCTAAGCCTTATTTTAATTTTTTCCGTATAAAATCCAGACCGTCCAAAACTTTGGGAATTTGACTGTATTAAGAAGAATGGAGTCACAGCTCGAATATATTAAAAAACAAGGCGTGGCATGTTATAAAATAAGAATATAGGAAGAGGCCCCAGATTTGATGTAATATTTAAATTGATAAACCAAACAGCAAATGTCAAAGAAGTCCCAAAACGACGTACCGAATATCTAAAATTATAAACTCTATGTGTAACGTTTGGGCTTGTATATAGTGGTCTTTTGGGAGCACGACAGTCCATTTAGTCAAGCTGCCAAAAACATGTAGTTAAGGGGATTATCTGTGACATAAAACATTCTCAAAACAAATTCCATACATTATCTTAGGATGAGGTTTAAGGGGTGTTGTATAAAACATTCTCAAAACAAATTTGATACATAATATTAGGGTGAGGTTTATAGCGTAGAAGTAAGGCGGGCCCCTAAAATTTGCTTGGAGATGTAGAAAACTCTATGATAGCTTTAGAATCAACTTTTATCCCGAATTACGAAATTAAAATTTCAAAATACTACAGTTCCAACATATCCATAAATAATTATAACTTGTTACAATATGCACAATTCTTAGGATTTAAAATTCTTTTTTTTTTCTTGAAAATAGGATCTATTATCAAAGTCAAGATAATCAATTTCAAGGCTCTCAAAAGTCTTGAACACTCTCTTCAAGAAGATTTTTGAGGTGCGCCATACTTCAATAGTACGAGGTTGTGACAAATGTATAAATTGAATTAAAGACAATGCCATCGTCTTCTTTTTTTTGATAGATATTCTAAAAAACAATTAAGGCCTAGATTGCCTACAAGTCTTACAATTCTATCACGATTAATTTTTACCCTAAGGTGCCAATACTAAGTATTCCCACCTTTGGAGTATCCTATTATTAATAAAATTGCGGGTATCCAAACAACGCCCCTAACATTTATTAGCTTATCATCTTGACCAACTTGTGGCCCTCATCATTAATATTTCAATGACCTCTATATTTATCATTCACCAATTTTTCAAAAGGAAATATTACGTATGTTTCTTGTGGAAGGACTGCAAAATGTTGACAATTTCCCTAGTTGGTTCCCATTTTGTTTTTTTGACAATGAGTAGTTGGTTGCCATTTCCCACCAACTAAACTAGCACTGAGTTTCCCGCACATATCCGGGTCCCGAAAGGTAGACCTGACCTAGGTCTGGGTGTCGGTCCAAAAATTGGATCCGATGGGTCAGGTTTGAGTGCAAATCTTTGACCCCGAATACTATTCGGGTCCGAGACCATGTCCCATATATATTTTCAAGTTCTAATTTATGAAAAATAGCTAAACATAATTATATATATTCTTTTGGGCTGGGTTTGGGTCCAACATTATATTTTTGGGTCTAGGTCCTAGTCCTATAATACTTTTTGGGTCCAAGACCGGCTGGACCGGACCCGACCCGTTGCTACCCCGACAATATACTCCAACAACATTTCACAACAAAAAAAATGCAGGGATTTATCAAATGGTGCCCTTTGTGTAAGGCGTCAACTTGAAACAATCCAAGTATGGCATCCTTCTAAATCATGCTAAAAGTTATACTTTTGGTGCCAAAAAAAATTTGTGATGGCCAAAAAATTGTTTTCATCCCTAATTGTAAAATTTAATATTATAAAATTGATGTAGATCAACTAGATTTATAAATATTTGAAAATCTTGAAAACGGACGGTCTAGATAAGGTCAAGTTTTCTATGTTTCCCCTACAGCATAAAACATATATACTTCCCCTTATCCAACCGTCCATTCTGAATGGAGGGTTAAGATTGCCCCAATCACAATGTCATGTCTCTACACTATTTTATTTTTAATTTTTTTCTATAAACTATTTTGACACCAAATTCCAATCCTCTGTTAAACTGACACTAGCAAAAAATATAAAAACAATATTTCCAATAAAATAAAATGATCAAAATACCTCTGAAATTTTCAAGAGGTATTTTGGTCATTATATTTTATCTAAAAATTATTTTATTATTTTTTATAGGGGCATCCCAATGAGAAGATGGCACATACCGAATTTCATATTCATACAATTTGTATAAAACAAACTAAAAATAAAATACTTTGAGACATCGGAACTAAGATCAAACGGTGAGTGACTCTCTTGATTAAAATTGGACGGCTCGATAGTCGGGTGAGGATATTTTTTCTATGCTGTAGGGAAAGTATAAAAACCTTTCCCTCCAAATAATATGCTATATAGTGCACTACTTTCAAAACATTAGATGTATTTTTTTCGCATTTCCATAAATATAGTAATCAATATGAACAATTATTAATTTCAATAGACACTAGTTCTTAATATTCAATATTTTGAGTTGTTTTTAGAAAATAAATTACGTATTTTTAGACTCCTGATGTTTTAATCGCAATAATAAAAACTAAAATTGCAGAGGTGCCAATAAGGTTGCCGATGCTCTGGAAAAAAGGTGGGGTATATCATAACTCTCTTGAGGTTTGGGTTGAGTTGTTGGTTTGATTATGTTCTTCTTGTTTTGTGCTTAAATATTGTATCTATTTTATGATTAATAAAGCATGTCAAAAATTAAAAATAAAAACTAAATTTCCACGTGCAAATTTTTGAAGTTTAGACAACGTCTAATTTTCATTAATAATTGATAGGTGGAAGGGAAATATAAAATTAAACTGCTTACCTTTTAGGATGGTAAAACGTTTTTACAAGGGTGAACCTCTGAACAATCAAACTAAGGTGCACCTCAAGAAATGACCAGAAGACATTTTTTATATGTCAATAAACACTCAAATCAATCACCTACACTCGAGATGTATAGATATGAAAAAAAAAAAAGATTCCAAATCTAGAGAGTAGTGCAAATTCTAATGCATAATCTTGACCATCGATATTTAGTATTTTCAATTGTTTATAGATCTGCTCAAACTAAACTATTTTTTAAGCATTAGTTTTGGAATTAGAGATCCATCACAAAGATCTTTGCTGTTGAATAATCATGTTCCAATACTACTTAGAGGTATGCCTTACTTTGATTGTTTGGAGCCTCAACTGTATATCAACCACACTTTTTAGTATAAAGAGGTTACAATCTAGCCATAAGATGTAAAGTTGGACAGCTTAGTGTGTACCATTTACCGTCATACAAGTTTTGAATTTTATAACATATAACCCGAGCAAAAAGTGATTGTGACCTCCTCATACTCTAGATCTCAATAACAATCCAAAATGAGAAAACTACTATAATCTTTCACATCTAAAAGTTTAGATTATAAAACTATTTCTATAGTGTCCTAACTATCAAGTATGAAATTTAAAGCTTGGAGTAAGTCATTAAGTTAAAAAATTTTCTAAAGAGGACTCTAAGCCGAGACATTAGTATACCCCAAGCAGCACAGATACATATTCAATAAGCAAAACTAATTGTGATTTATTTGTACTAAAAATAAATGATCTATCATATACTTTTCTTTCAAATTTTGATGTGCAATGATTGTTAATTTTGATGTGCAATGATTGTTAATTTGAAGTGCTTAAAATGATTGTTAATTTGAAGAAGCTTAGATATCCTTAACTCTCCTCTGACGTTTGAAAAGTTGCCGACTTTTCAAATAAGAGAAAGCAAGACAATGACCGTACTAAATTACCTTACAAACATAAATAATGTTCACACAGCCCCAATATAAGGAGTAAAATGAAGCTTCCCTGCTAGTAAAATAATGTTCACACAGCCCCAATAATGTACTCTTTCAGCTTCCCTGCTAGTAAAATAATGTTCACACAGCCCCAATAATGTACTCTTTCAATTAATTTTTATCCATTTGGCCGCTCCATTGGATCCATTTTTTTTTGAAGTGTGTAGTTTGTATAAGTATGAGGCCCTCAACAATCAAAGTAAGACTCACTTTCAAATAGTATTGAAATACATTGTTTTAATATCATAAATCTTCATTATGGCCTAAAAATTTACTTTCATCTTTAATTATAAAATTTAAATATTAAAAAAATAATATAGATTCAGGAGATCTATGAATGCTTCAAAATCTTGAAAATTGGCGGTCTATATAATATATAAGATGCGCATTTTTCAAGATTTAAAATCCATTTTTTCTCATGTCCACCCAACTTGAAGTTAAGTTGATTGAATTGAGAGTTTTTTTTAGCATTGAAACATTCTCTTGTGGTAAAATTTTGAAATGCATCTTAATTTGATTGTTTAGGGCCACACTCTTGTATAAACTTATTTTTCTTTTTTTTTATTCTTTATTTTTCCTTTTATCACAAAGACATGGTGCAAAAGGCGCTGCAAACGTGTCTTTCTACACCGGGTCCAAACAGTTAGAGCAGCCTTTGGACCACCACGAGGCACCATTTCAACCCCCTGATGCAAACGCAACGAGAAAATGTCACGTCAGATGATGCCTTCAGCTACGCATGGCGAAGAATAGGGGCCTAAGGGCGGAGACGGCCGTTACGTAAAGAAACGTCTATTATGTTAGCTGGAAAAGAGCTAGGGTCGCGGTACGCTTTTTGAAAAACTGGTAGACGCCATTAAATTATCTAAAAAAATATAAATGTTTATTATAATAATAAATAGATTTAATAAATTATGTATTATTTAAAATAGAGAAAAGTTTATATAGAGTCTAGGCTCAAAACAATTAAATTAAAACCTATCTCAAAAATTTTACTAAAAGAGGTCGTTTTGATGCTCAAATATCCTCAAATTGATCATCTCGCCATCAGGGTGCATGGACATAAGGAAAAAATGGATTTCAAGTTTGGAAAATAGTGTATTTTGTAACGTATTTTTGGACCGTCAATTTTAAAAAAATTTTAAGTTTTTATAGATCTGTCGATCTACACTATTTTTAAGCATTGAACTTTATAAATAAATTAAGTCTATCACAAAGATTTCCAATATTGAAATTGTTAGGTTTATGTGGCCTTTAAAGGCCTTATGAGAGCTTGTATGAGCATTTTATATAGTGGAACATAAACTCAGTGGGAGTGTGGTTTTTTTGTGGACCATACTAAGCAAATGTTATTTGTTGATACTCAAATTATGCTCGAAGAGCTAGGCCAGCCGAAGTTTGGAAAAACTCAAGATACTTGGGCAGAATGATCTACTAAGAAGGGTTTAGTGAGATATCCCTTGATGAGGTCGGAGTATGCCCTGAGAGTCAAGAGATTGTGTGGCCCTTGCATGCGATGAATAGCTTTTAGAAACAGGGCTAAAACCTCATCATTATAACATCACACGGCATGTACATATATAGCCATTTTGAGATTCACCAGTGAGGGTGAAACATGTACATGTATGAAAAATTACCTTTATGCACCATGGAGTCATGGTTGCATCATGGTCTAGCGGACCATGATTTTTTTCTCTAGGGGAGAGCCTGAAATTCATAAACTAGGATTGTGTCCCTTAGTCTATTAGATGACTTTGATGGTCCAATCATGAATCCCTACAGTAGACTGTGGGTCATGAGAACTGCTGGGTCAGTTTGAAAAAGCTAGGCGAATCGTGATTCACAGTTGAAGGTGGATTGCTTCCATGTATTGATAATTTCTCAAATCCAATAAATCTGATTCCCATCAAAATTAATTAATTTTAATTAATTTTATGTTCTGTGTTTTTCAAAATGTTTATTTAAATTTTCTTGAATCTTCTGATATTTCATTTTGTCATTTGAATTTATAAATTAAAAAAAAAAAAATTTTAATGATTTGAGTAAAATAAAAGATTTAAAAAAAAACAATATTAAATATGAAATAAAATATTTTCTAAAAATATTTGGGACCTCCATAAAATATGGGGCTCAAAATTTAAAAAGAAGTGGATTAGGTAGGGCACACACAGTCACCAAAAGGGTGGCACACCTCCACCCATTCACGTAACATTCTTAAAAAAACGTTTATCATCTTGATTGGCTTATCTTTTTAGGTATAACCAACTTATGTGATAAGATTGAATATTTTAGATATTTACTAATTCTTTAAATCAAGATTAATTAATCAAATAAATAAGGATTTGATATATTAAAATATCAAATTTCCTTATTTGATAGGAATAGATTAAAAAATAGAAGATAATGCTCTAGCTCATCTCTTTGAATCTTGATGGTGGATCAAAGAGATCTTGATGGTGGATCAAAGAGATGGATGGCTCAAATCTCTCACCCCACAGGTCTCCTTAAATCGACGGTTGAGATTTTATTCTACGAATTGAGGCAAAATCTATGGCATATAAAATCGATAAAATGAGGTATTCATTCATAAAATGAGATACGTATTATCTTCTCTCTCTTGAACAATTCTCTCTCTCTACCCAAAATTCACCTCTCTTCCAAAAGGAAGCATGCCCCAATTTTATCTCTCTCTAAGTTGCACTATGTTTTGGTATCACTTACCACCTCTATTCTTGGTAGTAGCAAAGGGGTGAAAGTCTTTGCTACTAGATCTCTCCCTCTCTCTTCATACTCATCTCTCTAAAATCAAGCTAAGAGGCTTGATGAAGATTAACTCTTCTCCCTCTCTCTTCATATTCATCTCTCATCTCTCTAAAATCAAGCTAAGAAGCTTGATGAAGATTAAGTCATTGAGTGGATTTGTCATAGTGGAGAAATCAACATACCGATCATAGATCTCGAGCATCATCGGAAGGAAGAGACTCGACGTGAAGTGTACTAAGCCCGATTGAGGTAATCTCTGGCAATTTTACCTTTTTAAATATTTACATCTCTTCCCATAAAGCAATAAATTCTAGTTTTGTTTCTTGAATAAAGAATTGTATTTGAAGAGGTAGCAATTGAGAACAGATTTTATTTATTTCAAGAGTGGTTTGATTATAATTGGACAATGTAAGTGATCTTGCCGGTGTAGTGGTAAAGAATTTTTTAAATATATATACACCGTACTTTATCATACAGTCATTTCATTGATATCAGAGCAAGGTTGATATTTGAGCCATAAGATATTTTTTTTACCTTTATAGAATCGAGATCAAGCTTGGGAACGAGATGTAAGAAAGTTACTAATCTTTTTAGTCAAGTAATACACCCCGGTTAAGAATTATTGAAATATTCAAAACACTGAAAAAGACATTGTACATAATGAGTATTTTGTACTATTTTGGAGCAGTTATATAAAGATGATAATGATGTATTTCTCTGTTGTATACTTAAGTAATTTTGCGTGTCTTTGAGAGTCGGATCTACCTACTAAATTTCACTGGGAGATCCTAAGGGAATCGAGTGTTATGGATTCATGATTGAAGGGTGCCAGTTTTAATCCTACAAAATCCAGGAACTGTGCATTGAGTTCACCAAGGTTATGATTTTATTTCTTGCTGAAATTTTACTGTATCTCATAAAATTAAGTCTACTTTCAAACAAAAAATTTTCATTAAGAAATTATCTATGGCTTGAAAGATATGATCGATTTATTGAATGGTGCGCAAGTGTTGTTTTCTGTAACAAAAATTATTTCCATGACTTAAAAGTCAAGATTTTATTTTTATTCTTAACTGAATATTTTATGGCTCACACTAAGTTTTTAGACTTCAATTTTGAGTTTAATTTCAAATGAAATTTATTTGAGAGAGAAATATATATGGAATGGAGGAATACAAATTTTGGATTGAAGAGAGGTCATCTTGAATTTTTTGCAATTATGGTGTGCTCTTCATTCAGACTCAAAAAAGCCATAATTATCAAGCCTACTTAACATAGTAATATAAGGCTTGTGGAAATATATGTGCTACCATTATGTGTCTACTTTTAAACAAAATTGTTTTGAAAAGAAAACTCTACCATAATAGAGATAAAATACAATTTTACTAGACAATGTTTATCCTGTAAATCTACAGTATGAGTTATTTTGTGATGTGTATGTCACTTTATTTATTTCTCTGAAAGAAGTTATTATTTGGGATTCACATCACGATGTTATGATTTGGTTTTGAGTCTAATTTTCAACACAAGAGATTTCAAGAAGAATTTTTTTAAGGTTCGAGAGAAATATTTTTTTATTGAGAGATACTCAGCCTGATTTTCTGCTAAGAAAATTGCATTGTGATGTAAAAAGTCACTAAAAAGTAGACTCATTAAATGGTGTGATTTAGGGATGGAACTGAGCACTATTATATTTTTTTGAATCTATTTCAGTACTCAAAAGGATTTGGAGAGAAACTTTTTATGAATTAAAAAATATCATATTTTTATAATGGGATACTCATATTCTATTTTACAATAAATTAAAAAATGTGGCATATTAATACACATCTTTTGATTCCCAGTAATGGAGACATTTTTAGGGCTCATTTAAAATGGGTTTTATAGTGTGTCATGTATATAGTTTATTATAATAAAACTTCAGAGAGAGGTAATACAGAGCTGGCAAGGTACGACACACTATATGTATAATGTTTGATATGAGAGCAACAAAAAAAAAAAGAAACACAATACCTATAACAGCATCTTGGTTTCTTCGAAATGAAAGGATACATAAAGAAGCTTGGAAATAACAAATAAAAGTTAAAGATCAGTAGGAGAATCAAATTTGTGATATTTGAAATAATGGGATGAAGAAGATTTTTCTTCACGGTGTGAGAAAGGGAGAATCCAAGTGCCGTAGAGATGAACACATCATGACATGTGAAATCAAACACTAATATATTCTTCATCAATTATGTGTTATTCCAACATCGTCAAATGATTGTAAAAGCAATGAATCAAAAAAGCCCAAGTACCACATTACATGATTTTGAGGTATTAAATATATCTCACATTACATGATAAGGTCATATAGGGACCAAAGAGTTAGTTACTTTTTATATGCTTTGGTTATATTTTGGCTAATTGTTTTCTAAATATGTATGGAGTATATGGATATTGAGTGATATGTGCTAACAAATTTGAAAGAGCTTGTTTATGAATACCATGTGTTATGGTGCCTCCTTGTGCTAATAGTATGAACTACTTAAAATAGTGATACATATGGAGATGTGATTTAATCAAGGGCTTTGAGTCCTAAATATGAAACACGAGAGATGGGTATGGATCATTCAAATATGTAAGCAGGGAGGGAGAGTTCTGATGGAACTCGGTCTTAGTGACCATCCTCCTGATAATGTTCAGTAATATGATGTGTTGCATGTGATGATGATTTCCTCATAAAGTCTCCATATTTATCAAAAAGAAATTTTTGTCACGATTTTGATAACCATTATTTAGTCATGTTTTATTTTAGATAAAATTATAATATGGACTTTATGGCTTTTTTTGTAGCTGTAAACATGACTTGGTGGGTGAATGAGGTAAATAATTTTTGAAGACTGACCATATATTATAATATAAAATTGGATGTTTTGAAAAAACCCTATAGTCATGTTAGATCCACTAATTCTTTATAAAAAATCATTTCATACCGCCATACTATTATCTAACCATTGGTTATACCAAATCAATTTTTTTTTAAAAGGGAGAAAACCATTATGCCTTCAAGGTATTTATAAAATTGAGAGAAAGATTGTCATGCTTGGGTTTTTTTTAAATACTCATATGCATTGACTTATATTTTTAATTATTTAGAATCCTTGATTACCTAAGACCTTGAACCGTATGAAATGTTATAGAAAGGTAATCTTGCTAGGCTTCCTTGACACATGTTATATTGATTAGATAACTTGGTTTGAATGGATTTACTACCAAGATGACTAGTGTGGTTGAACCTTTGTGGTTTATAAAGGTTTTACATAATGTGAAACCAATGGACATTGAATTACTTATTGCATGCGACTTGTTATGTTACCTCATGATATAGACTTAAGAATGTTCAGAATGTATATACTGTATGTACAATAATTGAGTAGGAGCTGCTACAGTCCCACATTGTTTTTAGCTGTTTGGACATTCAAATATACAGATGCAAGCTATCTCAAGGTCAGATAATGTGAAGTCTACATTTAGATACGTCTTCATGCTTGAAGTGAGAATAACTTCTTGGAAATAAAAAAAACAGGATGCGATGGCATTGTCTATCCTAGAGGCAGGATATGTGGCATACTATTTGGCGGCCAAGGAGGCCATATGGATTAAGAAATTTTTTAATCGACTTCATTTTCAACCCGGGCGTTGTAAGGCATTGAGGATTTTCTACGATAACACGATGGAGATATGCATGTAAAAGGGAGTCACGATTCCATAATAACTCCAAGCATATAAAACTAAATATTTCAGTGGGAGCAGCTAATGTTTGACTGGTCAGCTGGAACAACAGACTATGGTGTTGTTCACCCATAAAAAGGTCAGCTGGAACAACAGACTACGGTGTTGTTCACCTATGGAACGTAGATGTGTGGAGATGGTTGTATGGCTACAGAAAAAAGCAGCTTGTTTGAAAAACTCCTTTAAGCCAATGAAGATACAATCCTATACGATGAGGATACATGATGATTTTATGTGACAGCATGTCCACGATTCACGAAGCGACATGAAAGATAGACTACGACCACTTTCAGGATGAGATCCAACCAGCAAAGAGAAAGAGGCGTTGCCTCTATGAGTCCTTTTGTGAAAAGATTCATAGCAAAAGCTACGATTAATATATTAAAAGAGATTGTTATTGAGAGAGATAGATGGGGATGAAAAAAAATGAAGAAGAGAGAATGTAAGGTCAAGCGGGAGATGTTGGGTTTATATGGCCTTTAAAGGCGTTATGAGAGGTTGTATGAGCATTTTATATAGTGAAACATAAACTCAGTGGGAGAGTGGGAGTGTAGTCCTTTTGTGGACCATACTAAACAAATGTTATTAGATGATACTCGGATTATACTCGACGAGCTAAGCCAGCCGAGGTTTGAAAAAACCCAAGATACCTGAGCATAGGGATCTATCGAGAAAGATTTAATGGGTTATCCCATAATGAGGTCGAAGTACGCTCAGATGAGAGCCAAGGGACTGTGTGGCCCTTACGTGTGAGGAATAGCCCTTAGAAACAGGACTAAAACCTCATAGTTATATCATCACACGGTATGTACATAGATAGCCATTTTGAGATTCACCAATGAGGGTGAAACGTGTACATGTGCGAGATATTACTCCTATGCACTATAAAATCATGGTTGCATCATGATCTGGAAGACCATGATTTTTGTCTCTAGGGGAGAACCTTAAATCCATAAACTGGGATTCTGTCCCCTAGTTTATTTGTTGACTTTTGTGGTCCAATCATGAACCCCTACAGTGGACTGTGGGTCATTTGAGAAAGCTAGGCAGATCGTGATTTACTTAAGGTGGAGTGCTCCCATGTCTTGATAATTTTTTAGATCTAACAGATCTGACTCCCATCAAAATTAATTAATTTTATATTATGTATTTTTTAGAATGTTTATTTAAATTTTTGTGAATCTTCTGATATTTTATTTTTGTTATTTGAATTTATAAGTTAAAAAAAATGAAAATTTTAATGTTTTGAATAAAATATAAGATTTTTAAAAAATTAATTATGAAATAAAATATTTTCTAAAAGTATTTGGGACCTCCATAAAATATGGGGTCCAAAATTTAGAAAGATGTGGATTAGGTGGGGCCCACATGTGGCCACCAAAAAGGTGGCACACCTCCACCCATTCACGTAACATTCGTTTTAAGAATGTTTATCCTCTTAGTTGGCTTATCTTTTTAAATATAACTACCTTATGTGATAAGGTTGACTATTTTAGATATCTACTAATTCTTTAAATCAAGATTGATTGATCAAATAAATAAGGATTCGCTACATTAAAATATAAGCTCTCTTTATTTGATGGGAATAGATTTAAGAAAGGGAGGATAATGCTCTAACTCATCTCTTGGAATCTTGAAAAGAATAGATTTAAAAAAGTGAGGATAATGCTCTAACTGATCTCTTTGAATTTTGATGGTGGATCAAAGAAATGGATGGCTCAAATCTCTCACCCAACAAGTCTTTTTAGATCGATGGCTGAGATTTGACCCTACGAATTGAGGCAAAATCTATAACATAGAAAATCTATGAAAGAAAATATTCCCTCATAAAATCATATACATATTATCTTCTCTCTCTTTAACAATTCTATCTCCCTACCAAAAATTCCCCTATATTCCAAAAAAGGAGGTACGTCCCAATTTTATCTCTCTCTAAGTTGCACTATATTTTGGTCGCACGTACCACCTCTATTCTTTGTGGTTGGTAAAGGGGTAGAAACCCTTGCTAGTAGATCTCTCCATCTATCTTCATATTTCTCTCATCTCTCTAAAATCAAACTAAGAGGTTTGATGAAGATTAAATCATCTCTCTCTCTTTTCATATTCATCTCTCATCTCTCTAAAATCAAGCTAAAAGACTTGATGAAAATTCAGCCATTGAGTGAATTTTTTGCCATAATAGGGAAATCAACGTACCAATCATAGATCTCGAGTACCATCGGAAGGAGGAGACTCGGCGTAGAGTGTACTAAGCCCGATTGAGAATTTTCGGCAATTTTACCTTTTTAAATATTTACTTCTCTTCCTATAAAGCAATAAATTTTAATTTTGTTTCTTGAATAAAGAATAGTATTTGAAGAGATAGCAATTGAGAACCAATTTTATTTATTTCAATAGTGGTTTGATTATAATTGGACATTGTAAGTGATCTTGTCGATGTAGGGGTAAAGAATTTTTTAAATATATATACATCATGCTTTATCATAAAGTCCTTTTAAAAACCACATTTCCGAACACTATTTGAAGGTAGGCTATAATTTGATTGTTTAGAGCCTAAGCTTTATTCAAACCAAACCCTTTAAAATAACAGCTTTTGGTCACAACCCGTTCTTAAAACCCTTCATCGTCGGCGTCCACGCCCACAACCACAACCACAACCACAACCACAACAAAATGACTCACGTGGCTTTCTCTTCATGCTAGATTACCTACCACTAGATTGCAATGTTCGCGAGGCCTACATGTGGAGTGACCTCTCTATCTACAATAGGAGACTGATGACCATATTATTATGCAATGCTCTTTGACCATATTATTATAAAATGCTCTTTTTCGCAGGTTTTGTGGCAGACTAATCTCTAAACATTTGGGAAAAATATATTGATCGAGCAATCAACCGTTACAGTGTTTGTCAGGTGGCTCAAGGTTCAGTTTAAATCTAATGGTACAAAAAAACGTTTGGATGTTTATTTTCTCTATCACTATTTGGCATCTTTGGACAAAACAAAACTTTACAGGGTAAGTCTTTCTTCCTTTGCAAATCACCGATCTTTCGTATATACAGGGAGACTAGCTAGCAAATAGAGCAGTACAACAAAAGTAACGGTGCTCGCCCCCCAAATAACGTAGATCCCCTGTTATTACACGATGTTGCAAATGTCTCCCTTGCAAGGGGTATAAAATGAAATGATAGTAAATGCGATTACCTTCAGTCAATAAAATGGGTAGCAGACCTTATTCACCCATAAAAAATAAACACCAGCCATTCTAAAACGGTCACGTAGACCTTGGCAACGTAGACAAAAGTGGACATTTTTTATAAATAACTAATTTTATTTTGTAGACAAAGGAATAACGCCACGTTATTTCTTCTTCTTTGCCACTTTTCTTCATTTCTTAATCCTTCCCCAAAACATCGTTCCAACATGAGCACGTGTGGCATGCTCCTCCAGGAGCAAATCGTACACTTAATTTGATAGGAAATAAACCCATAGAGATCAGGGGAAGAAGGCTCTACACCTACTGCTTAGATGGTTCTTGTTCTTTTCGATAAGAAATTCGAAGACACGTTTTACGATCACCATCAGTATTTTTTATAAAGAAACAAAACGAATTGAAGCAATTAAAATCTCAAATCTAAATTTAGAACGGTACTTTTACAAGTATGATAGTGCTTTTTTTTCCCTTGAGATAATTCACTAGTTTGAGGAAGCGGCATTGTCAAATTTTAAGTCACCAAACACACGAAAATGGGTTTTACGCGTGGGAGTGAGTGCCTCCTATGGAGCATATAAAATTTTTCTAAAATTATATGTATCTTTATTATTATTATTTTAATTTTATTTTTGGGTAATTCAATAAAGAAGACAGGTCCTAACCGTTTTTTCAATAAATTGGGGAGTTACTTTTGAAGGTGTCAATTAATTTAGGGTGTCAAAGGTAAGGATGTGGTAACTTGGATGTAGGGATGCTACCACCACGACCCCAGCTTTCTAGAAGAAATCAATCAAAAACCAAATTCTAGGAGAAATCTATCAAATAGCACCCAAAAGATGACCGAAAAGTGTTATTTATTTTTTATTAATTTCAAAGAACCCAACAACATACACAATTATAAATTAGAATGGTTGATGTCTTAAGTACAGTTTTTATATATGGATGAAAAGACAATCGAAACTAACTGTCCAAATGCTTTCTCAATAGAAATATTGTTTTTAATTTTAAAAAATTATTAATTTTTTCATATTCATGATTTCAATGATAGAGGTTACGTGTCTTTAAAAATTAGATCCAAAAATCCATGTCAAAAATAGAGTTTCAAGAGGCAACTCATTTTTACATGAACTCATAAAAACCCGTGTCCTTGAAAGTTTATGCAGGAATGGGGTACGGGCATCGGCAGTTGAGGAGCTAATGCCACAACATAACGTACCATCCTGCATTACCACACTGTTAACATGTCAAAAAAAAAAAAAAAGGATGAAAAGATGATGTGTTGATAAGTGAAATTCAAGGGGAAAAAAGAAAAAAGAAAAAAGATGGGGAAAGTTTATGTGCTGATGAGTGGAATTGAAAACAGAGTTGTATGATGGGGAAACTTTATTTGTTTTTATTAGTAATTTGGGAGTTTTTATGTGTGGCACAAAAAAGAGAATGGCTGGAAAGAAGATGGCAATAATAGAAAGGCCACAGCACAGAGGGAGAGGGAGGGGGTTTACGTTGAGAGGGACAAAAGAGGGACGAATTTATGAAAGAAGGTGGGAGGTTACCACTTGGAAAGAATGAAAGACGAATTTATGAAGTCACCAAATAAAATAAAGGTTTCACTTAAGAGGAAAAAGAAGTTGGAAGAGAGAGGGCGAGAGAGCATGTGTTTCCTCATAGTGGTTCTTGAAATAGTAAGAGAGAGAGCATGTATTTCAATGGTTCTTGAAAGACTAAGAGAGAGAGAGCGAAAGAGAGAGATGATACTCAAGAATAATATTTATCAATGACTTTAATTGCAATATACATACAAATAGACCAAATTTTTTTAATAAACTAGATATTTTTGCAAGAGAGGCTTAGCTACAATGGTATGGTGAAGACAGGATGACTGAAACACTGTAAAAATTCAGACCCTGGCGTGAGAGATGCTTTTTGAGGGGAAGGAGAAAGGCGGGCTTAGCAGAGATCTCACTAAAAATAATTTTTAAAGAGAATTTAGATGGTAGGTACAACCATAGTTACCTAATTTACATCACCCCCTAAAGATTGCAAGAGCCTCTCTCTCTCTCTCTCTCAATATCTACATCACCAGTGCATTATTAGTCTTTCAAAAGATTTAAAACCTACATAACCCAAAAAAAAAAAAATTTAAACCCAAGGGATCACATCAAGAAATGCCGATTGTCTCCATAGTAGATTCGTTTGTTTATTGAGTTTTTCCCTTTGTGATCTATGTCTATCTTCTACATTCTTTTTGCTTATAAAATTAAATTTTCCTTCTAAATTTAGAGCTGATACAAAAGGGTCAGAACATAGGAAATACTACCATGATGGGATACGCGCTGATCATGAGAGCCTTCTTCCAACTATTTTGGATCGACTACATAAACCATATTCTGCCATTCTATTCAAGCAAAGGTCCTCTATATCTTTTTTCACTACTTCCATCTATATCCTTTTGAGCCTTTTCTTTGTCCTTTTAAACTCTTTCACTTAAACCAAACCGCATCTCCTAATCGGCGTTGTATTGAGTCTGCGCGCGCTGCACATGACCAATCCACCTAAGTCCAATTTCCTTATTGCTATTGAAGCCACACTTAAGTTCCCTTGAGTATATTCCTTTCAAATTCTATTATGTCTTGTAGGCTCCCATCACCATTAAACCCTAAAAATCCTAAATACTTGGGGCCTGTACAGGGAAGGACACACTTGGCCTATGGCTCCTTGGATTCATAAAGCTAATTCCTCCACCACTACTGATCCTAAGCCCGAATAAAAAAGGAAGATTGTGTTAGGTTGACTATACCCACATCTTTATCAATATTCAACCGATATCAAATAGTTGGGACAAGGCTCAGATAACGATTTAGATATGTATATCGTTATATATACAACATAACTTAATATTCAATCTCACTTGCTTCAATTCCAAAGAAGGCTCATGAAATGGCTACTCGCCCTAGCCACTCCGACAAGGTAGGTATCTTTCAATTGAGACTTGGCCGAGCATGACTGCTTGACTCAGGCAAGTCGGCCTCTAACTCAACATCAAGAAACCCACAGTTCAGAGCCTACGCACGGGTTTTTTCTGCATCTGAGGAACATGAACAGAAGTTGGAGCGTAAGAGTCTAGGACCACACTGATTCTCCTCAGTTATGAGGAGGAATAACTCCAAATGTATCAAATCTCAATGACTGGTCTACATGAATAGAAAAGCTTGAGGTCAAAAACAATAACATGTCAACATGGAAGACGTACAATTACATCTACAACAAGGCTACGCCTTTTGCTTTTATCTGTGTTTTGCTTCTTCTTTTTTTTTCATAAAACCATGTTGTTCGGGAGTATGAAGACCTGTAAAAGGTTCAGACCGATAAGATCACAATTCTTAAGTTTCTCCTGAAATCAAACTGTAGAATCCTTTTCATATTACAAGATTGTGTGACAAATTTCCAAGGAGAAATAATGAGCCTTGCAGAAAACTTCACACTGCAGCCACCATTCCTGATTTGATCAAACGAATAAGGGTTTGGCAAGGAGATCGCCCATCAAATCACATCAAAATCTAGCCCTAAGAACTGAGCTAGAATTACATTGTATAGAGCACCTTTCTAAGAAAAGGAACAAACAAAAAATTGCACAGGCCAAACATCCTTCATAGTAACTTATCAGCCTATCTTATCACATTTAAACATAAAAGAAACTGAGAAAATCCTTGGGACCATAGAGGAGATTTAGGCTTTTAGTTTATGGAGAATCTTCATCATCATCCAAGCCTTATCCTAACAATTTGGGATTGGCTGTACGAACCATTTTTCGCTAGGTTCAAGAATCATGAAAAGATATAACAAATATTTACATTAGTTGACTATCCAACATAACCGTCATCCTTTACCTAGGCTTCGGACCGACATGACTCACATGGGGCCAGCCAAGGCAGAGTTTTATGGAGAATCATCTTCCAAAATAAACATGAATATGCATGGACAAATCCCACTCCATAACTCAAGAGATCAAATCAAGTTTCCTTTTACAACCCAAATCAGAACACCCAAGCCAGTTTTGTGTTTCGAGCTGCCATACAGGAGATTTGATCTCTTGAAAAATTTAGGCTAATAGTAAATCCAATTTTCAATTCCCTCAAATCCCTTTTTCCTGTCAAAATAAAGCCTATGTATGGATCAACGATCTAAAAAAAAGGGGTTGGGCTCAAAGTTCACCAAACAAAATTTGGTAAGAAATCACAAACTTTTTGAATTGAGGTAAAACCTTGCCCAAATCTTGGATCTAAGAAATCTTTGAAATTAATTCTCTCTTGAATCCAATGTTTATCCTGGGTAGATCAAGAAAAATTCTAGTTAAGCCGAATTTGAGCAAAAGATGGGGATTTTAGAGCTAAAAACAAAGAACAAAACGATAAATGGGGGCAGATTTCAACCCCAATATTTACTAATACGTGAATAGGACTGGAGTGAGTATTGTGCAAACTCACCTGACTACTATGGAACTCGACCCTAGTTCCATAGTGCTCCAGTGATTCTGCATAGTACTCGCCTAAGATTGTACATGGCACCCAGAGTAACTTGTTTCGGCCTCGTCAAAATCAGCATCACAGTTTGCCAAGGCCAAGCTGTGAAAGGAAAGTATATATTATGTACCTAGTTAATATGGAATGTATATGTATATTTAGGAAGGGAGTAAAGGTATAGTATAGGAAACTGTGATTTATTTCTATATTTTCTCATCTGTAATTTGTCTATAAATGACAAGTCTGTATATTCATACGATCAAAGACAAGTCGTCTCGTTTCCACAATTAGTGTTTAGGTTTATCCTCTTAAAATTCGTTACACTCGTGATTGGACACATTTATAGTCTCACTTCTGGTCTTGCAGCTGCTTTGCCATGGGGATAGAGAAACTTCCACCCTCCAAAATCCAAATTTCAATTCGTTCGAACATCATTTGACCCTCTTTCAAAGATTTTAAAGTCAGAAATCATTACTCGCAGTAAGGATGGCATCAGTTTTGTTTGATTTGTTTCAGAGTCTTCTTTGGTTTAGTGAGAAAAATAAAACAATTCAGTATTTCGGCCGATTCAGGGAAGACTTTGGATTTTTTTTAATTTAATATAAATAAATTATATATATAATATTACAAATAATGAAAAAAATTAAAAAAAAAAAATAATTTTTATATAGCTATTTCTTTGCTGGCTGAAGCATGCCCGAAGCATACCCAAATCTGACCTAAGCAGCCCGAATTTGACAAAAGCAGTAGCTCCAAGCTTCGCTTCACTTTGGTTTATGCCTAAAAACTGAATGCTTTGACCCCTTCGGCCGAAGCGAAGTGAATTTGATAACATTGGATGGCACTAACACTCTATGGTGCGTTGGAAAGGGTTTGATTAACAAAGCAACCCATAAGAACTGATTTGGGATTGGGGCAAAACTTGGTAGGATTTTAATCCAAGATATTTCAGACCCACATCCAAATTTTTCGATCATTTGGACATTGTTTGCTCTCATTTTCAAAAAGGCAAAGATATTTCAGACCCACATCCAAATTTTTAAATCATTTGGACATTGTTTGCCCTCATTTTAAAAAATGCAAAGATCAAAATAAACAATACTGTCAGGTAGTGGCACCATTTGCACTCATGATGGGTCCAAACCCAAGCAAAATTTCACTAAAAGTCAGTCATCTCTCAAGCCCCAAGGACTTTTGAGCTAAAATTTGGTGTCACTAATCCTCTTTCAATGCTCTACAACTCATTATTCATTCGGGTCAACCGCTCTAAGCAGTGTTGTCATATTCGCTTCGCTTCAGCTTTTGGATTTTAGGCTTAGACCAAAGCGAAACAAAGTCTGGTGTTGTTGTTTCAGTCGGATTTGGGTTTGTTTCGGGCCGATTTGGCAGAAGCTTCGGCCTCTTTGGCCTAAGCATAAAAATATTCATATAAACAATACTGTCAAATTTGCTTCGGAGTCTTTTTTGGTTTGGTGAGAAAAATGAAACAATTCGTTGCTTCGGTCGATTTAAAGGAAGACTTCATAAAAAACTATATTAAAAAATTAAAAAAAAAACAAAAAATAAATAAATAATAAAAAATACTTTTATATAGATATTTCTTTCCTTGAACCGAAGCTTCGGCCGAATCGACCGAAAGCATACCTGAATCTGACAGCAGCGACGATACCCAGCTTCGCTTTGGTCTAGGACTAAATCCAAGGCTTCGGCCTCTTCAGTCAAAGCAAAGCGATAATACCAATATCATATTTTTATTTTATTTTTTGAGTGTTAACTTAAGTTCATTGAAAGGAGCATACGCTCAAAGTTAAAGTCTGTTACAAAGAGCGTAACAAAACAAAGAAGGAAGACGAGGGAGAAAGGAGCGGGAGATAGAGAGGAGAGAGGTTAAGGGAGAAGTATAGCTAAGGCATCAGCAGCAACGCCATTTTTTTCACGATTAGCATGGCAAAAGATAATCTCTTTGCCAAGGGTGGCTAACTGAATTTCGTCCATGATGAAGGTCCATTGCCACGGTGTCTTGTGGGGATGCTTGCCCCAGTTGACAACCTTGGTATCATATACAATGATATCATAAGCTTAGATGCTCATCAAGACTATCGGAAGTTTAATCTAAGATGTCCTAAGAAACCCTCCAAAAAAACAAAGCATTTCAATATTGAATGCCAAAGATACACGGTACCAAAATTTGTAGCAACCCATAGAACACTCACTATTCATGCATCAGCTGGCCCAAAAACCAGAGACACTCGGCAAACAATGTAGGATTAACATGAAACTTTATGGGAACATGGATTGAGGTCTAAAAGGCTATATTCAAATTTCATAAGCATTGGACACCATTTGATATGGTCTCTAAAGGGAATCTAGCAAAAAATTCTGCCATTGTGTTCAAGAACTATCGCCAATGAGACTTTTAGGCCAAAACCATGAACCAGGAAGGATGACCTTTTCGCACTCTTTCGGCCATATCACCCAAATCCCATGGTGGAATAACTTGAAATTTGGAAATATTATTCCATACTCAACTTCTTTCTATCTATACATACATCATTGTGATTATTTTCAAGGATCAATACCAGATTGAAGACCAAAGTAAGTGATCAAAAAGGTGTCTGCTGGTTGCAGGCAACGTCCATCTCTCTTTTAGTTTCTCCCAAATGACATGGTATTTGGAGCTGAAATTTTTGCAGATAAGCTCCTCACTCAATTGTCTAAAAATCAATATAGGCCTATTTCTCGGTTATTTGCAAGATTGAGTAGTAGTGGATTGAAGCTCAAATGCAGCTCAAAAACAAATTCTGCTGCAGAATGACCTTTAGTCAATCAAATCTCCATAACTCCATGGGTATGAAGAGCTTTTAATGAAACTTGAGGAAAATGGCCTCAACTTAATTCTCAAAAGTTTGAGGAGGCCTTGGGGCCAAAATGGGGAAAACATTTTAGCTTTCCACCCTAGGATGATCTAAACTCTAGTTTTCCACCCATATTTGACCTTGAGTTCCCATAACCATTTTGGGGGTTGGAAACCATTGTGGGAGATTACGAATCCTAACTCGTGCTAGAATACTTGAGCTCCAGGACAACCATCCAAACCTCCACCTTACCCAACCAAAAACTTTAGAACGCTTCAAACCTTAACCTTAGGCAGCCAAACTTCAAACAAACCTACTTTCTATGTGCATATCTTTAATAATAATTCTTTTTAGGAAAAAGTTTATATAAGGTTCCAACCTTAAAATGTAGAATTAAAGTTGCACATAAAAAATCCATTGAAAAATATTGTTTTAATGTTGAAAAACCCTCTAATTGATCATCCCGATATCGAGATGCATGAATATAAAAATAAAATAAAAAATATTTTGAGTATCAGAAATAGTGAATCTTGTAACTCATATCGAGATCATCCATTTTCAAGATTTTCCATATAAAAATAGATTGATTTTAACCATTTTTTAAGTTTAAAATTTTATAATTAGATATGAAAATAGATTTTGAGATAATCCTAGGAATGTTTTAAATCAAAATTACATGTTGTGATAAAATTTAGAGGTGCGCCTTAATTGGATTGTTTAAGGTTGCAACCTTACAGAAACCACACCCATATTTTTAAGGTCAAACAGTTCTTTGATGATTATCACTTCAAAATCTCTACTTCAAATATCCATATCATGCTTTCAAATCCACTTACTAAGTCATGCCAATGTAATCTCTACTTCAAAGATCCATACCATGCTTTCAAATCCACTTACTAAGTCATGCCAATGTTGCATGGTAGTTGTTATTCTCATGCCAATGTTGTGAAGTAGTTGTGAAGTATCTATCTTGGCTCTTCTATTGCCATGAAAGAAATTATAGTTCTTGTCTCGTGACAAAAATATACTAAAAAAGCTATTGCTTCTAACGCAAGAAAGTTGGACTATTCTGGTTACTGTTATGGATGATATTGGTTGATAGCCGTTAAAATCAAGAAGTTTTAAGTTACAGTTCAAAAAATAATTAATCCTCTTGCACCCCCATTTTTTCCTATAAACAACAATTATCATTATCCTCAAGGAACTTCATCACCAGAGGTAGGCACGAATGGACAGACTCAAATGCATCTAGATCAAACTTCTCAATTAAGATTTCTCGTCCCATACTCATACAAAAGCATTTTTCACTCTAACACATGCTAACCAATAGATTGATCCGTCGTGTATATCCTCGATATCAATATCTCATGGCACTTCTAAAACTGGAAATGTCTGCAGTCATTCATCAACATCATCATTTTAGCTTTTTTCCAATTAATTGGGTTTTTGGTACATGAATCATGATTCTCCATTTTGCTCTATTAAAGGCCATATCCTCAATGAGAACATAAGTTCTCATATCTTTTCGGATTACTTCCAACTATGTCATTTGGGGCCTACCTCTTGCATTTTTTAGTCCTTCCACTTTAGCTAATTCGTACCTCCTTACAGGTACTATACTTGGTCGGCGCCACACATGGTCAACCCACCTAAATCTACTTTCTCTCATTTTATCACCTATTGTTGCCACACCTAAATTCTTTCGAATAGATACATTATGAATTCTATCCCTTCTTGTCTTGTCACTCATCCATCTCAATATCCTCAGCTCCGCTTCACTCATTCTATGAGTATATTATTTTTTGTCCGCTCAACATTCCGCCCCATAGACCAAGATGGTCTCACCAATATCCTATAAAATTTTCCCTGCTGCCTCACTGGTATGCGGCAATCACATAAAATTCCAGTTACACATCTCCACTTCACCAACCCAACTCTAATTCTGTGTGCACCATCTTCCTCGATCTCTCCATTTTTTTGGATTATCGACCCAAGATCATCTGCAGTCATTCATAAGAGCTTATATTTCCCAATATCATTGTTGCTCTCCATTTCCATGACTCCCCTTAAATCAAACTCCCAAATAACAAGTTGTTGATTTATGTGTCATATTGTTGGGTAACCAAGAACAATACAAAGCACAAATATGTGAAAAAGAAAAGTAGTGGGAAAATTAACATCCTTGTGCAAGCTAAGTACCACTTGATACCTGAGGAGCAACCATTCATGGTCATTATGGAGAAATCATTTACGAGGGAGATAGATTACTTACATTTATATATGAAAAATCAAGATCTGGTGATATAACTCGAAGACTTCCCAAAGTTGAACAAGTGTTAGAAATTCGTTTGATTGATTCTATCTCGATGAACCTAGAAAAGAGGGTTGAATGATGGAACAAACGCATTACAGAATTTCTTGGAATTCCTTGGGAATTCTTTATTAGTGCTCAACTAACCATAGTGAAAAGTCGTATCTCCTTGGTTAATAAGATCCAAAAGGTTTATCAATCTCAAGGGGAGCATATCCATAAGAGGCATATAGAAACTATTGTACGACAAATAACATCAAAAGTGTTGGTTTCAGAATATGGGATCGTGTGCACTTCCATCTAAAATGATTTGAAATGAATGAACCAGAATGTAATACACCTAAATCCAGAATTTGAAGTTGATATATCCATTAACAATAACCCAATTTTCACATCGCTACACTTTGCATGATTGAGTCAGAGGCCATTTTGTTTCCAGGTAAGTTGTCAAAGCAGAAATTGAGGAATTTGATATAACCATTCCTAAGTATGAAATATATTAGCTTTCAGGCCAAAAACTGAAAAATCTAAAAAGTCAAATTCTTATATTTGCGCGCGCATTCTTTTCAATTGTTGGGGCGGGATTTTTTAACGTTAAGAGGAAGGACAAAACAAAGAAAGAGGCCACAGTCATCGGTAGTCGTTAGATTTAAAATTGGGCGGTTGGAGGTCAACCATGGCTTGCAGTGCGGAGAGTAAGTTCGAAGTGAACTTTGTCTAAAGAAACGAGTGATCTCGATAGTTTGATTTTACATCCAAGGGCTAGAGATGCCTGTAAATTTTGTGTGCGAAAGGCAATGCTCACTTGTATACTGTCCTTTTTTAAAAAGGGTAATATACAATGATAAAAACTAGTGCAGCATATATCAATCGCCCTCTCATTTTTTCTTAACATTTATTTAGAAAAGTATATAAATAGACTATTTACTTTTAGCACAAGGAGGGTTATGGTTATTATTGTTTTTTAGATTTCAAATCGGATGGTTGTGAGCGTGTCATTGACTAAACTCAAAAATTTAGAAAAAATAAATCTCAAACTTTGTGATGACCCCCTAGCCATCCAATTCAACATCTAAGGGCTAGACACGTAATTGTGACCTCCTTGAAAAAAATATAAGTGGTCTCACATTACACAATCATTTGACATAAATCACCCACATTAAACAAACAAAGTAACATATACTTCCAAATCTTATATAACTTTTTTAGGAAAAAAAAATAAAGAAACAGAGCAATCACAATCATTGACAATTATTAAATTTACAATAAGGGGAGAATTACTCTCTATACCTTCTTTTTAAGTTTCATTTTTAAACCACCAAAAATTTCATAACATATATTGTGGGATAGAGATCCCATGAATTATATTTTCTAAGCCCATAGACCAACTTAACCCCTATCTTTAACTCAAACAAAAGTTTAACATACATCTCTTTTTTTATTCATTTCTAAACTTCCTCCTATCTTCTCATGTTTATCTAGAAACCTATTTTTTTAATATTTTTAAAAAATATTAAAAAATGATATTTTGGTTAATATTGAAATTATATTTTTAAATATTAAAAAAAGGATTTGAAAAAAAATATAAGAAGAGAGAAGAGGTTCAGAAATAAATAAACAAACAAATTGTTTTTAAAAAAAAACTTTAGGCTAAACAATACGAATCAAAGAGTTGTTTCTAGAAAATTACAAAAAACACTCTAAAATGGATTATCTATGCAACTTACCCACCCCAATCTTTTCTCTCACTTTTTTTTCCAAACAACATTTCCTTACAAATAACCCCTAACTCAAAAGTAGCATGAAATAAGACTTAAACTACCCTTATTTGTTTTCATACGGCCTTCTTTCTCCTATATTCCACTTTTTTATTTACCCACACCAATTTCACACTACGCTCTGGCAGTAGAAGACCTTGCTCCAGCAATATAAACAAGCGCTTCGGCATTATAAGAACCGGATCCGGCAGTACAAGCAGGCGCTCCGGCAATCCGCTCCGGTAATTTAGGTTCTGGAGCCACAGCGCTCCGACAATGGAATATAATGCTCCGGCAATGAACACAACGCACTCCAGCAGTACAATGATGCGCTTCGACAGTACTGCCTCTGGAGGCACAACGCTTTGGTAGTGTAAAGACTCACTTCGGAATTTCATTCTTGACATTCCCTTCCGACAGTAGTATATTGCGCTTCGGCACTATGCTACTTAGGACCCGCAAATTGATTTGATTTGTATGGGAATGACATTTCTGTCCAAAGAATAACAAATTTTTACCTTGGGGGGTTTTTACAAGGAAATGTTGTTTTGGGGAAAAAAGTGATAAAAAAAAATTGGGATGTTTTTACGAGAAAATATTGTTTTGGAGAAAAAAAAGTGAAAGAAAAGATTAGGATGGGGCAAGTTGCATTAATAGTTCATTTCAGCGTATTTTTTGTAAATTGTTTGTAATTTCTTTTTTTTTTAACGTTGTGATAAATAGCAACATGTGTCAAAAGTTTGATTTTACATAAACGACTGGAGATGTTTTTAATGTGTACTAAAGGCGATGGCCTATTTATATACAATTACACTTTTGTGTAGTGGGAAGTCTTTCGTCGTGACTATCATAACCGTCCAATAGGCATATTCGACATTCATGGGCTGTAGGCACTTCCACCGCAAAAGTAGTTTCATGGTGGTTCTCGCATCCCATTGGCTACATTTATAACACAGCGATGATTTCACTAACCCAATATTTTCCATGGCTCTGAGAATTCAGGGTACACTTTCCCTTAGTTTTCAGATGGAAAGTTGTTTTATGAGTCAGCGGACTCAGCCCGCTCAATGGCAAACATATATCTTTAAGATAAGGGTATGATTTGTATAGAGCCCGGGCTCTAAACTATCAAAATAAAATATGTAAGGATTTAAAAACTCTCTTCGATACGGATTTAAGAACTCTCTTAGAGGAAACATGAATTCTAAAAATTGGATCCCACCATTATTGTATATTTATCTAGCTAGAAACAAAATAAGAGAAATCATAAGCCATAATACGAGAAATAAAACATGAAACACAAACCACAAGAATACAAAGATTTACGTGAACATGGAAATTTATGTGGTTCACCTTAGAAAGGCTACATCCACACTCATGGCAAACTGAAACCCATTATATTAATGAAAGTTACATTACAGATTTTGAGACTTAGAGTTACATCTATAACCCTTGACAAATAGCCAAGTAAACCTTTTTAGACCCAGTTTCTCGATCAGGACCATCGTCAACCTCTCATCTTTATTCCATAGTTAAACCATTGTCCAGGAACATACCATTTTCGACCTCTCATCTTTATTCTACAGCTAAATCACTGTCCAAAAAGATACCATTTCCATTCCACAACTAAACCACTATCCAAGAGGATATCATCTCTATTCCACAACTAAACCATTGTCAATGAGAAACCAGTAAAAGGGAAAATCACTCAAAATCTCACTAAAAATGGAAACCATGCAATATCTTTATGAGAGTTGTTTTTCTAATAGAAACCAACATCTCAATTTACAGGAAGCACGTCATAGAGTTTATCTTCATAAGAAGCTATCTTCCGTTTGAAGGGGAGGCTTTGCCTCTCATGCACAGTAGGCCCCTACATCTCTCTCTCTCTCTAGAGAAAACCACCTTTTATCAGATAGTGACCCAAATAGGGCACACAAATTTTATGCATTTTTATCCCATATATAAGGTTAGTATTTTTATCCCATATATAAGGTTAGGAATCCACATCAAATATGAAACTTCCTATAGATGTTACATATATCTCAAGAAGCAAGAGATATATTCCAGAGTTCTAATCTTTTTAGATTTTTATTTTATTTAGGAAAGTTATCAATATCAATCTAATCCCACATAATATATAATATATGATTTATTTACTTAAGTGATTTGGATAATCACCATATTCAACAAAACGTACCTTCAATGAGTAGAAATCCATATTTTTCTCATGTCCATGCATCTTGATGTCAAGATGATCAATTTTAGGATATTTGGGCATCAAAACAACCTCTTCAGTGAAATTTTTGGGGAAGAATCTAATTTGATTGTTTAGAACCTCGGCTCTATATAATTTTTTCCATTTTCTATTGAAATGGAGAGATATACTATACTTTTTAGAGAGCATACTGTAAGCTTAGTCCTGTAGTCGGGAATCCATCACCTGACAAGCATTGACAGTGGAAATTGACGGCAGATATGGATAGTGTTACAATGTGCACATCATAATACAATCACAGCGGTTCATTGCTCACTTTAAGAATAGCAAGCTTCGAGTGACATGATCAACGTTTTAAAAAACTTAACCTTGTAGTCATGACCTAGATCTATCCACCGTCTGTAACTGATAATAAAAATCAGATAATCAATTGTGGACCATGTACAAGGGTCAACTTGTCGAAAGCAACCGTTTCGGGAGCTCGCCCTCCAAAATTTTTAAATTCATTGCCTTCTTCTGATGTTGCTAGACTTCCCAATGATAGGGTTGTGACATAGATTAGCTTGTAATCTCTTCATATTTTTTAAGTGAATGATTAAGGGGGGCCTACCCAAAAGAAAAAAATTGTGGACCATGCATTGGACCTAGGACATAGGGTAGAGTTTAGGAGAGTCCATGGACACACTTGTTGTTGTGGGTCCACCCTTCAAAATTTCTAAAAGTCTACCATCTCAATTATGCATATAAAAATAAATGGGAAAGTATACAAGACCATTTACCTTTTGGCACAAGGACGTCATAAATATTTGTGTCCATTGGATTTCAAATCAGATAGTTGTAAGAATGTAATTGACTAGATTCAAAGTTCGAAAATAAATTTATTGAATTTCATAATGCACCCCAAGCTATCCAACGTGACACTAATGGCTATAAGTAATTGCTGTTGGGTTCATGTGGCCTTTAAAGGCCTAATGAGTGCTTGCAAAATGAAATGATAAAGTGGAACATGAACTCAATAGGAGTATGGTCCCTCGTGGACCATACTAAGTAAACGATGTTTGTTGATACCAGACTGTGCTTGACTATCTAGGCCAGTCGGTTTAGAAAAACCTATGTTACCTGGGCATAAAAAACAAATCGATAAGGGTTCTAATGGGTTAGCCCTTGATGAGGTCAGAGAATATGCTCGAATGAGTGAGCCGAGGGACTGTGTGACCCTTGTGTGTGATGGTGGCTTATAGAGACAGGGGCCAAAGCTTCATCCATGTGACATCACACGGCATGCATATCGATAGATCGTTCGAAAAAGCCAGAAATCTACCTTTTAGGATGAAGCGTATGTATGTACGAGAGATACCCCTATGCACCATAGGAGATGTGGTCGCATCAGGTCTATGTGACATTAACTCGTCTCTAGAGGAGGACCTAAAATCTACAGACTGGAATTGCGACTCATTGGCTCATCAACCACACTGTGGTGACCTGCTAATGAGCCCCTGCTTGGACTGTGTAGGTCATGAGAAACACTAGGTCGGTTTGATAAAGCAAGTGTGGTCTGTAGTACACAGTTGAAGGTAGAGTGCCCATTGATTGTTGATTCCTAAACCATATGGATTCTTTTTCAATCAAATTAATTTAATTGTGTTTGTTTTATGATGGAAATTATTTTAGAATTATTATTTGAATTTTTATGAACCCCTATATTTTATTTATAATTTTTGGATTTATAAAATTAAAGATATTAATTTTACAATGGTTTAAATATTCAAATAATATTCTAAAATATTTTTATTAATTTTAAATATATAAAAATATCATTGGGGCCCTTTGTGCACATGGGCCCACCATATTTCTAAAAGGTGGGGCCAATGAGTGCCTCCCTTGGGTGGCATGTCCCACCCTTATTCTTTTTCCTATTTTTTTAGTGATATAGCATGTGGCCATATGGTTGAAAGATATTGATTAAATATTGATTTGATATATCTTTGAAAGATTGAATAGACTTGTGTTATTTTATGATATGCACAATATTTTGATTATATTTACTTTTATTGATGGGAAAATGATTTAAAAAATGGGGATAATAGTTCATGTGCCTTCCATAATATTGATGACCCATCTATAGAATTGATGACTTAAATCTCTCACCCCACAAGTCACCCAAGATTAATGGTTCATATTCAATCTCACAAGAAGAGGCAAGTCAAGGAAAACCTTAAGAAATCCTAATCGTATTCAAAGTCTATAAAAAGAGATTATCTATACGAAAAAATCTCTACACCTTATTTCTTGTACATAATTTCCATATTTTTCTCTCATATCCCACAAAAGGGTACGCCCTACTTAGAATTTATCTATCTCTCTCTTAAGAAAAGTTTATCTCTCTCATGAAAGCCAAAGGGGGCACTCCCCACTCTCTCATCTTTGATCTCTTTCTCCCACATTGTGAAAGAAACTAAGGGTTTAGGTTATGGAGTTATTTTATCTATTATCTTATAACTATGGATTTATGACTAGGGGTTTTAGGGTTTAGCAAAAATAAAATCCATATCTCTCAAACTAGGTTGCTAAGGGAATTCACCTAGGGTTTGAGTTTGTGATCAAAGGGGTTCATGTTTTATCGGTGTGGCTTGGCCTAAACTTATTTTTCCTGTTGAGATTGAAGGTTGATCATTGATCCCGTGCCATCAGATGGTGATGACTCAGTGTGGGGTATAATAAACCCGATTGGGGTAATCTCTGACACTCTCATTTTGTTTCTTGTCATATTTAATTATATTGTCTTTATATTCTCAAGCATAAAAATTATGGATATTTTCTTTCTTTAAAGAAAATTAGTTTAATAACATCAAGGTTTTTAAGATTTGGATTTGTTAGTTTAGTTTCTTTGAAGCAAGAGGTATTGTAATAAGACTACTTGTAAGTGATTTTTGCCAAAAGAAAAGAAAAGTGATGAAAAGAAGAAAAAAAAAAAAATTCCTCAGCAAGATCGCATTAGTCTTTCTTTCAATTGCAACATTCTTATAACAAAGATAAATGATCTTATAGTATGCAATCCCAATTACAAGTCCTGTAAGTTGTCAACCAGTGCCTTTTTTTCAAGCTGCTTACCCCGTTTATTTGAAAATCACCATTTGTATTCCTTTGGAGCTCGAATATATGAGGCAGAAATGAATTTGCAATGAATCATAATGTGGTTAACCCCCTAGAAAGAAATATTCACCACAATCTTCTCCATCACAGTATTTTTCAACCGACTATATATAATATATCATTTACCTTTTTTATAAGGAGGTCACAATTATTCCTAGCCATTATATGTTAAATTGGATGGTTTGCTATGAGTGTCATGAAGTTTGAGATTATTTTTTTTTTAGTACTTTGAATATAGTCAATGACATACTCACAACCACCCAATTTGAAATCTAAAAGACAAGGACGTTTACAAGTTCTCCTTGTGCAACAAGTAAATGATTGTATTTATTTCCTTATTTAATTGGTCAGAGACATCTCATGTGTGTGTATATATATATTCATAGAGAGGGACCTATGTAACTTCTAGTACATATTCACATTTCTAATTTGCGATAGAATACCTTACTGATTGACAATAGGTAACATGTAAAGAATTCCAATTGTCAATCTGTAACGTGTTCTATCACAAATTGGGAATTTGAATATGTACTAGAAGTTACAAAAGTCTATCTCCATGAAATTTCTATATATATTCATGGAGAGTGACCTTCGCAACTTCTGGTACATATTCAACTTTCCAATTTGTGATAGAGGACCTTTTTGGTTGACAATGGAAAATTCTTTATATGATATTTTAAGTTTGTTATGAGAACTAAACATTATTTTTGCTATGGGAACAACCCAAAAGCACACTAAAACCATGACATAACGACAATCCATATTATACTGTTTGTCTCATGCTTATATCTTATGTTTATTAAACTTATACAAATATAATGGATGTCTCATGCATATATGTTACATTTATTCCAAGTGATATTACACTCCTATAGTAGTATACTATTTATTTATTCCCTTGAGATGAATCTCATCTCGGATTAAATTTTAGAAGCCAAATTTTGGGAATGCAACCTCTTCAATTTAGAGACCAACATCAATAAAAAAAATAATCATAATTGAACCCTTTATGCACATAAAAATAATAACATATCATCATTGAATAAAGGCAGTCCAATTTTTAGAAGGTGCAATCTAAGTGCTTAAAAAAAGTTAAAATTTATTTTTTTCTCTTTTGAGAATAATCATAAAGTAATACTTATGTGGTTTCCAAATGTTAGATTAAAAAGATCCTCCCAATTAGGTCTTTTGATCAAGTGTAGAGGTACACTGTGCCCACCAAAGAGCATGATGTATGCACTCTACACTTACCATATTCAATTTACATAAACATAGTGCATGTCAGTTTGATGTCCTTTTTGAAAGAGATAACAAATATATTTTGCTGATTGGGCAATTTTGATAATCTAATGATATGGGTCCGAACCATTGAGAGGTCTAGATTTGTCTTGGAAATTTTGCTTCCTATCCAAATATATTTGTTAGTTTGGAGAAGTGTAGGTCGATGGACTCGCTACCCGCTAACTAACAAACGTCCATCTTTAACATGAATTTCCACAACTAAAGATTCCTACCCAATGGGTAATATATATATATATATATATTATTTTATTTTATTTTTTATACTCATGATCATCATAGTGTAGGTTATGGATCTCTATAAATTTGGATCGAAGATCTATATAAAAAATGGGTGTTAGATGGAGCCCGCACTAGAATAATATGAGTTAGGGGACTCATAAAAATTGGGTCCAATATTTTTAGGGTGCGGTTTGTATAGAGTCAAGGTTTTGAACAATCAAATTAGAGCCCACCTTCAAATAGTGTGTGAGAAATATGGTTTCAATACTGAAAATCTTTTTGATAGCCTTAGAATATATTTTTATATTTAATTATAAAATTTAAAGTTTCAAAAATAGTGTAGATTGAGCAAGCAGATCTATGAAAACTTGAATAGTTTTAAAATTGTCGGTACAAAAATGCAATACAAGATACACTAATTCCAAAACTTGGAATCCATTTTTTTCTCAAGTCCATGCATCTTGATTTCGAGATGATGATATTTGGACATCAAAATAACCTCTTTTAGTGAAATTTTGTAGGTAGGCTCTAATTTGATTGTTTAGAGCCTAGGCTCTATATAAAGTTTTCCCATATTTTTATCCACTCATTATTTTCTCATCAACATCAACAATATAAAGAGTGCGGTTTGTAAAATATAAAGAGGCTCTAATTTGATTATTTAGAGCCTAGGCTCTATAAAAACTCATGGAAGGAAAATCCTATTTTCACATTTTTTAACATGTTCCTGTCCGCTTCTACAAAAGCGTATCAATCAAGCAAAGCCTGCCTTTATCAAGTACATTCTCATTTAAGAGTAAAATAAACTTACAAGCTTAAATGCTCCCAAGTGAACAAACTATTCATTTGCTCCCACGAGCAAACGGAGGCTAGCAGTATTTTTCCTTCATGTTGCCTTTTTTTTTGGTTAAATTGAGCTGAGTCTGATTCGATAATCATTTTGAATCAGACCATGAGATAGGCGTCCAATTCTGGGAGATTAAGGACTTCTTGATTCATTACATGGGACTACCTAAGAGACATATTTCCTATACACAAATTTCTATCTTACCCATATGATATTTTAGTGTAGATCCTCCAAATGAGTTGTACCATTTTTTGGGGTATTTTAGTTATTTTATTTGTTTAAAATTATTAATTTCATTTTTTTTATGGGTGCATTATGGTCCTAGGATGGACACCCAGATCTTGAGCTCAATCTTATGTATTAAAAAGAAAAAGGTAAAAAATTAAAATATTAGAAGTGCTCGAGAAAAATATATAGGAAGTTTATGTAAATTCACCTTTTAATTAACATTCTCCATTCTTCATCACAAGTAAAAGAAAAATAAAATGTGGATTGTTCTCACTAGGAAGCATTATGTTCTAATCAAGCAATCTGTTGAGCATCTGCAGTCCAACCATGGTGGAGCCACCTTCGAGTGTATAAATTATTCTCCACCTCCCTACAATATTGGTTACAGTGTCGATGTCCACTAGGGAGCATATCACATGACATGAGACTTGTGTGGACGCACTTGGAACGAACATAAAGGAAAGAAAAGACCTTGATTTTTTTTTTTTTGGAAGGTATTAATGAGGGAGGCGTTAGTATTGAGAATAGAAACCACAACATGATGAGAAAGGCCATGTTGCCATTCTAGTCATCATCCCCAGCACACAGGCTCGGTGCGGATCACCCACACCGGCCTGGGGCAAACCCTATCCGTCTCCCAACGACATCATAAGTGACATCAAACCCCTGTTGCTGCCGATTCCCAAGTATGGGAATGTCATCCGTCCCGGCAAATGCTAAACATGTGACTCTATTATCTACTTCAAGGACCACATTCTGACCCCCAAGCCTCATTTGTGCTCCACCCCGGAAATCCAACACCACCTCTGGCACATGCAAGCTGCTCGTGCTCACCTTGAAGCATGTGTCGAGTGTCACGCCTGGCGGTGCTCTTTTTTTGTATGGCATATGCCTGAGCACCGCGGTCTTCAATGCTGTATATAAGGTCTTAGGTAATCGGGTGATGGTTGTGCCAGAGTCTATAAGCATACGGGACGATCTATATACAGGGTCTGACACTGGCAGGGGATGCCCGTCTACCTTTATACCTATCAATTGTACGAAATAGAGGGCGGGGTACACAGACATATGGTACATGGGGGTGTACATGTAGTTTTGGGCAGAGCTTGGGCCTAGAGTGAGCGAGCCGGTGGAATCGGGTGTAGGGAGACAGTATGAGAATGTGTATCCGTATGTTGGGGCTAGCTGTGACATTAGGGAGAGGGGGTGTCGGCCCATGCCTATCAGGCCCGCGGCCCAACCAAAGTAGCCTTCATTGTCTTCACCACAGCCATATATGAAGCCGGGGAAGCTACGGCCCATGGTTATGGTATCCTTGCTGAAGAGGCCCACTGAGAACGACCCATCACCGTAGTTGATCTCGTATTTGCAGGCACCGGAATCGGAACAACCAGTGGAGACTGCAGCGGCCTGTTGCGATTGCATGCAATAATCACTTTGACATGATACCCTGGAGTACGTGGATGAGGCTTTGGGGTCGAAAATGGGACGCGACTGCCTGTGACAGTCTATGCAGGGTCGGCACTGGAGCCAAGTGAGCACACTGCCGGTATCAACTTCCATGAGATATGGTTTTGGAGGGCTGCCAAAGTCGAGGGAGATGATGTAGGTCAGAATTCTGATGAAATAGCCCGATTTTAGGGATTTTTGGATGGAAGCATTCGAGATTTCATGTTTGTTATGCAGGAAGCGGAGGGAGTGGGAGTGTGCTCGGGCTTCGTCGAGATGGAGGGTTTTAGAAAGGGGCAGAGGGGTGTAATTCAGAGGGGAGCATGGGCCATGAACGTGATGGAGGTCGAGAATCACCATGCTCGAATTCTCCATTTTCCGGTGCTCTGAAATTGGAGAAAAATGGGAATGAGATTGCATATCATGCTATATGTATTACACTGTTTGTATGCTACATGTAGTTTCTACTACTTGTTCTCATTGACTTGCCGTTGAGATGAATTGTTCCTCTGTTGGAGCCGGCATTGGTAGATGGATTGCTTCTATCTATTGCCTATCACTGAGAATATATAGTTGGCGCTGTATCTTTACATGTAATACACAAGTGGGAAGCCACTACACAACATTCGGTGAAAATGAACAGTATTTTTGCTTGTAGACTCGACACCGTCTGATTTGTTTAGACGGTGTAAATAAATCAATCACACTGGACATAACATGTCTGATGCAGTTTTATTTTTAAACAAAAAATACGGAAAACTACAACGGCTCTACGAGAGCCATTGTCAGGTGAAATACTATTCATTTTCATCCACAACCTTTTAAGACTTTTCCTACCAGTCGTAAACAAATATTATACTAGATGTAGCATGTCACCTAGGTTTTTATAAACACATACACGCAGTGGGAAAAGAATCCAAACACCGAGAGAGAGACGGAGGTGGGTCAGGACCCTGGGGGGGGGGGGGGGGGAATCTCAACTTGACTCGGCGGCTAGTTCCCAAGTCTTTGTTTATGGATTCGGCTGCCTATTGAACGGTCCGAGTCAGACTCGCCGAGTTTACTAGCTAGAAGTACCTCCACTTGTTAATAATGTAGAACACATTTATACATACACGACAGTCAGAGACTAAACACACATATATCAACAACAATCGCAACATAACATCTCATTATGCACACACAAGATCAAAAGGCCCACAACTGGAAATGGAAAATTTATGATATTTTGGTAATATTTAAACAAGAAAAAAGTTTATATAAGGCTGCAACATTAAACTATATAATTAATGTGCATCTCAAAAATTTAATTGGAAAAATTGTTTTGATGTTGGAAAACCTTTCAATTGATCATCTCGACTTCAAGATGTATGGATATGGAAAAAAAAAAAAGGCTTTTCAATCCAAAAAATAGTGCATCTTGCAATATAACAAGAGGTAAAATTAGATTCTCAAGCTATCTTAAGAAATTTTTACACCAAAATTACTATCTCAAGATAAAATTTGGGGGTCCACTTTATTTTGATTATTTAAGGTTTCAATCTTATGCAAACCACACCCATTAAACAAAGAGTTCAATAAATTCGGAAAGATATGCACTTAAAAAAAAAGTCATGAGATTGAATAGAGACCATCCAATTTTTATATGGTGAGATCTAATTGTTAGAAAACTCAAATTTTTATATTTCTTTTTTTTAAGAATAATCATGTAGTAATTCTCAAGTGGTTCCCAAAATTTCAGATTAAAAAAATCCTCCCAAGTAGGTCTTCTAACCAAGGGAGTAAAAGTAAACTATGCTCGTGCTCCTCCTGTGCTCAAAACTAATAATTAATGAGTATTTATATACCTTGAAATTTTGAAGAGCATCCTTTGTGGTTGATATGTATGAGGGGAGCTACTCCTGTGAGGAGAAGGGAGAAGATTATCCAGAAGGCCATGTCCATCACTTATTTGTCTGATGATTCAAGGGGGCTTGCCCCTTTTATAAGTACCTCACTTTTCACAAAATAAATCTTGGCACAACTTTTATTTTTTTCTTTTTAATTCATATCTCTACTTCTGTGTGTGGGTCCTTAAATAGTTATCTTTATTATGTGGAATTTTTTAGCAAATTCCCGTCAAAGGAGAAAGTTTATATAGAATCGAGGTTCTCAACAATCAAATTCGAGTCTACCTCAAAAATTGCATTAGTAGAGGTTGTTTTGATGCTCAAATATCCTCAAATTGTTCATCTCGACATCAAGATGCATGGATATGGGAAAAAAAATGGATTTCACGTTTTGAAAATAATGTATTTTGTAACGCATTTTTGGATCTTCAATTTTCAAAATTTTCAAGATTTTATATATATGTCGATTTACACTAATTTTTAAGCTTTAAACTTTGTAAATAAAAATGAAAATATATTTTAAAGCTTTCACTAAGATTTTTAATATTGAAACTACATTTTTCGACACTATTTGAAGGTAGGCTCTAATTTGATTGTTTGGAGCGTAGGCTCTATACAAAATGCACCCTTTGTGAAACGATACCTTTTGTGAAATAGGATAGAAAAGTTTTCATTGCAAATGGAAATTTGATAAAAAGCATCTCATGTTACATCAATTAATTGAGTGGTGGTGGGTTAAAATCAGACCGTTGGGTTTTTTAAATGTGTAGTGAGGGATGATGCAAAGAATGAGTAATGTGGGTAGTGAGACGTGATGCAAAAAGTAGGGATTTTTTAATTTTCATTTTTAGTGGAATTATTGAGGGCTAGAAATTGTTTAATGATCTTTTAGAAATTGTTTTCCTTTCTAGGACGAGGTGGTCAAGGTAGCCGGTGCTACAGTGTGATGTCTAGAGTTTCGATCACCACGTCCCAAGTTAACAGCCGAAAAAAAAAAAAAAAAAGGGTCTTGTTAGTTAAAAAATAACAAAAGTTCCATGTTTATTCGTCAGATTGGGGGTAAGCGAAAAATTTCAGGCATACGAAAGGAAATTTTTAAGACACTAAACGGGATGAACGAGTTTTATTGAAGAGTTACCCCGACACATCACCCAGCCATTGGTGTCGCGTGTCAATACATATAGTGTCATCCCAACAATGTGATGTTGTGTGGCTTCACTCGTCAACACGTAAAGACACTACCATGAATTAAAAATAACCAAATTTCTATAGAAAGGGAAATTGTATTAAATATGCTAAACAATATCTAATGCTTGACCATTAATATTAATATTAATATTAATAATAATAATAATAATAATAATAATGTGTTTAGCTGAATCAGGTTTTTAAGCTGAAATACTAGACACCTATATACTAGACATAGCGACACTCGTGTCAATGTCCAAACAGCTGTTTATACCTCAAATTCCATAAGCAAAGCAAACATAGAGACAGCTCTTGACCTCTCTTTCACAACAATTACAACAATCATTGTTATTGACATTTCCCATTCTTCATCACAAGTAAAAGAAAAATAAAAAGTGCAATGTGCTCAGAAGGGAGCATTCTTTTGCTATTAGGCTATGTAGTGAGCATCCACCGTTCAACCATGGTGAAGCCACCAGTCTTTTGTGTAAATTTTCCTTAAGATCAAATCCCCACCCTGCGATCATATCAGCCAGATGGTTGATGCTTGCTAGCGAGTGTGCCACATGGGAATTGTACCGACACACTTGACATCATAAGAAAAGAAAAGAAAAGAAAAGGAAAAGGAAAAGAAAAAAAAATGGAGCCTTGATGTCTAGAACCGGCCACATTGCCGATCTGGTTGTGCTGATTGTGCATCCACAGTGCTGATTGGGCACACAGCATCACTCGGCCGCCAATCACCCGCACGGGCCTGCAGCAAACCCTATCCGTTTCCCGTCAACATCGTAAGTGACATCGAAGCCCTGTTGCTGCTGGTTCCCGATAATGGAAACTCCGTTGCCGGTCGTCCCCGTCCCAGCAAATGCAAGACAGGTAATGCCCTTATCTACTTCAATGAACACGTTCCGACTCCCAAGCCTCATCTGTGCTGGACCCTCATACACCATCACCACCTCAGGCACACGCAAGGCCCCCGTACTCGCCTTGAAGCATGTGTCCAGTATTGAGAATGCTGGTGCCCTTGCGTAAGGCATACGCTTGAGCACCACCATCTTCAATGCTGTATACACGGTCTCAGGCAATCGGGTGATGACTGTTCCAGAGTCCAAAAGCGTCGGAGAGGATGTATATACGGTTTGTGACACAGGGAGGGGTTGCCCATCTACATTTATCCCTATCAGGTGTAAGAAATAGAGGCCGGGTTCCGAAGACATACTATACATGGGGGTGTAAAAAGAGTTTCCGGCCGACCTTGGGCCCAGAGTGAGCGAGCCGGTGGACTTGGGAGTAGGGAGACAGTATGAGAATATGTATCCATATGTTGGGGCTAGCTGCGACACGAGGGAAAGGGGGTGTCGGCCCAAGCCTGTTAGGCCTGCCGAACGTCCAAACAGGCCCACATTGCGTGCACCACACCCATATATAAAGCCCGGGAAGCTACGGCCTATGGTTAAGGTATCCCTGCTTAAGTAGCCCAAAGAGAATGATCGGTCCCCATAGCTGGCTTCATATTCACAAACACCCAACGCAGAGCACCCAGAGGGGTTCAGAGTGGCTTCTTGTAATTCTGTGCAGTAATTACTCTGACATGATATGGTGGAGTAAGTAGATGACGCTTTGGGGTTGTAGGTCGGCCCTAACTGCGAGTGACAATCTAAGCAGGGCTGACACTGAAGCCAGGTGAGCACGCTCCCTGTATCAACTACCATGAGGTATGATTTTGGGGGCGTGCCAAGATTGAGGGCGATGATGTAGTTGCCAACTCCAATGGATTGACCAGATTTTAGGGGGGTTTCGGCCGAAGCTTGTGAGATTTTGGACTCCTTAGGGAGGATGCGGGCGGCGAGGGCATGTACTCGGGCCTGGTCGAGGCGAAGGGTCTCATAGATGGGTGGAGGGGTGTAATTGAGGGGGGAGCAGGGCCCATGCACGTGGTGGAGGTCAAGGATCAGTGCGCTGGAGTTTTCGATCTTCCGGTGGTCTGAAAGAGGTGAAAAATAGATAGTTTTGTGTTATTTTTCTTGTTGAAATGAAGAAAGATCTTATATACCACATGGAGTAAGCTGTTTGAGTACTAACTGCGGTTTCCACCGTCTGTTCTTAATGATATGTGGTAGAGATGAATTGCTTCCCCTCAAAAGTGCACAGTTGTAGAGGAATTGATCCATTCTAATGCATGTCATTGAGAGTAGAAGGTGGAGACTCTATCTTAACATGTAATACACAAATAATATTCTAGATGAAGTACCATTCAATTTCCCTCTGATGCTTCATAAAAGAAGAAACCAAGCAATCTATTAACACATACAAAGAAATAGAGAGAGAGAGAGAGATAGATGGAGAGCAAAGTAAAAGGAAAACAGCAAAACTTAGTAATACCCAACAGTGACACACATCACAGAGACCAAACACAAAACAAAAAGCAACATGAAGCCTGCACACACAAGAGAAAAAGGCTCATTATAGATAGGGGGAAATTCATAATATATTGCTGCTATTAAATAAAAAAAAAGTAGAAAAAACAAAATAAAATCGCAAAGCAGGGAAAAGATGATAAAATGTCAGATGAGTACTTGCATACCTTGAAATTTTGAAGAGCATGTTTTGTGGTTGATATCTTTGAGAGGAGCCACTCCTGATAGGAGAAGGGATAAGATGATCCAAAAGGCCGAGTCCATTACTGAATATTCATTCAGATAATTCAAGGAGGCATGTACCCTTTATACGTACCTCTCCTTTTACCAAATAAATCTTGGCACAATCTGTCTTGTTTCTTCCTGTTTTTAATGTCAACTTCTATGGTCAGTTTGGGTTAAGGGCTGCAAATGGGTTGGGCCGACCTAAACCTGAGGTAGCAGAGCGGAATTATACAATACAAAGTAGTACCATAATTAATTTTGGGCAGATTATGACCTGGACTCGACTAGATCCAGTTAGTTTTGAAATGGACCCGGACCTGACTCATCGGTTCAACCCGTTCTTCATGTTGTGCGCCCCCTGCTCGTCAAAACTTTATCTTAATTCTATGTTTTTTCTATGTGTTTTTTTCTATTTTGTCAGATAATACCATTTGTTGACATAAGATATTTACCTTGTTTTTCTTACAAATGGAAAATGATAAAAAGCATCCATGTTACATCAACGACTTTAGTGGTGGTGGATTGCAAAGAGAGTATGAGACTATTGGATTTTTAGTTGGATAGTGGGGATGATGCAAAAATTAAGGTTCATATTTGAGCAATTATTGAGGTTGGTATTAGAAAGGACAACATTTTCTAGATGATTACTATGGGATGGTGAGTGATAAGGTAAGCGTGTGGTAAGGGTCAATATCATGCATGTGAAATGTGGGTTAGTGTTAGTGTTTATGTAACAGTGCATGTGAATCACTTAATGAAACCCGGAATTAGTCAATTGATGACAAAGTGTGAAAAGCCCTCCAAAGACAAGTATTCCAAAGAATGGGGCAAGGATGCGGTGGTAGTACCACTTGAAGTCCAGTTAAAGGTAATGGCTGTCATTCTCACTAACACTTTTGAATCTTTTCAAAATGGGCAGGGGCGTGTAATCCTCACTGATCTACCGAGAAGAAATAAAAATAAAAAATAAAAAAATATTGCAGTTCAAATAATATTATTTTGAGAAAAAGTTTTATGCTCTTGCAGGAGCAAAATGTACATACTCCTTCGAGCAAAACCCTAGCTATAGCTATTTAATGGTGGCGGATTGCAATTCATGTCAGACTATCCAAGTCCAAGACAGCTAGATCTACGTGTTTAAGAAATTACGATCTATTAATTGTCATCTGAAACTATTTAAATGCTTATTTAAAAGTAGACTCCAAAATTTAATATCAACAAAATCAGGGGTCTTTTGACCAAAGGAGCAAGTGTACATTTTTACCAGGAGCATAGTATAAACACTTTTATTTTGTGTGAAATATATGTTGTTATTATATCAACTTGTGGCATAACCAATATTTAGGCATATAGACACTCCTGCCAGAGCACACTGTACACTCATTCCCTTGGGCAAAAGAGCTACTCAGGAGGAATTTTTTTACATGAAACTTTACATCCACATTTGAATCAGCAGACGATTGTTAAAAAAAAGTTTTTTTTTGTCTTTTTAAATAGTTTCTGGTCTTTAAACAAATTTAAATTGCTACCTTCTCAACACATATAGATTGCTATGTAATTTTTTTTTTTTTAGGTTATTTGCCATGCTCAATATCAAAACATCATTTTCTCAGCAAATAAAGAGTGTTACATAAAAACTCTCTTCTTTGGGGCCAGTTCCTTGGCTGAGGAGATTATATAGAAAAAAATTGTTTCCTAAAAGTAGTTCTACGTTCAGGAGCATACAATCTTTTGACACAAAATAGTTACGATGATCATCATTTTCATGATCATACTGATGACGGTGATCATACGAGCTACAACTTATCTTCTTCTTCTTCTACTACTACTATTACTACAATAATAATAAAATTTTACATCTCATCATTAGGGGAATTTATCGAAGGAAAAAGTTTATATAAGGTTACAACCTGATAGTGTAGAAGTAAGGTGCACCAAAAAAATCCAATAGAAAAAAGTGTTCTAACACTGAAAAACTTACCAATTGATCATATTGACTTCAATATGTATGGATATAAAGAAAAAAAGAATTTCAAATCCTAAAAATAATGCATGTTGTAATAAGTTATTTAGACAGTCTATTGTCAAAATTTTCAAGTGATTTTCAAGAGATCATAAGGTTTTAGACACTAGAACTACATCTTCTAGCAAAAAAATTTAGAGGTGCACCTTACTTGTACAATATAAGGTGCAGACCTTATACAAACCGCACCTTTTATCAAAAAAACTCATAAGAGATGAACTATTCAATATTTTTTTCAATTGCAACTATTCAAACTCATGATCAAATAAAAAGATATGAATAGAATGTTAAATAATTCATCTCTCATAGATATTTTAATAAAATTTCCTCATTTATTATATTCAAAGAGAGCAAAAACTAGAAAGAAAGCTGTAATAAATTATCTCTCTCTCTCTCTCTCTCTCTCTCTCTCTCTCTTATAACAACTACTAATAAAAGTAAAAAAAGTAACGTACGTACCTACCTACTTACTACTAAATAAACGTAACAACTAACTAGTACTATATA